>CAMOHE010054791.1:39003-104104 GCA_946598075.1 Artocarpus hirsutus | reverse complement strand
AGTGGTATAAAACTCTTCTAATTTTTTTTTTAATATTATATATATTAACGTAGGCTGGTCACAGCCGGGTTACGGGTCAAAATCGGGTTACGGGTCAAAAACGGGTCGCGGGTAGTATTTTTTGACACTGTGCATAAGAAACGGGTTGACACGGGTCGGGTTAGTGTCAACCCGTATCAAAACGGGTCGAGTTCGGGTTGATAAATCTCAATCCGGTCGTGTCACGGGTCGGGTTAGTGTCGACCTATTTTTGTAAAAATTAACTCCAACCCGACACGAACCCTACCCGCCAACCCATTTTGCCACCCCTACCACTAGGATAAGGAACAAGAAACGACGACTCTTCATCAACATCTCCATGGCCAATATAGGCCTCCTTTCCCCACCCAAAATCAACCCCATACATTGGCAACGACAACCAACTAACAACACCCAAATTAGTATTCTCATAGAAAGGAAACTTCTTCCCTGTGAACCTTGCACCAAGGTCTTGAAAGTCCCTCAAATCCTCATGGCATTTGAGGTATTCAATTGTCCCCCAAACGTACTCGTCCTTGCCATTTTCACCGCCTCTCGGATCCTTCCCGCTGCTTATCCCAATGGGTTAGACATCAATTCTCCAGCGGCACTCGTTGCCAACACATCGATTTTCGCGTTGTCAAAGTATCCCAATGGCAATGGGGGTGTTACGCGGCAGCGCGAGTCAACGCACACGCCTAACACCGTCTCCTGCTTTGGTTTGAGGCCTCTTGCCTTGCATGCGCATCTCCACACTCTGCCAATGTCTCGTAATGAGTATAGCCTCGGGCCTTTTTGATTTGTCACTCTCTTTTGCTTCTCAACTTGGTCTTTGCTAAGCCTTAGAATAGCCAAAGTAGCTTCTTTATCTTTTTCTTTTTCTTTTTCCTCTTCCTCTTCTTGTTCTATTATGAGGGATGGAAGATTAAATGAGGGTTGATCAAGAGATTGTGCGGCAATTATCGGGGGAAATTTGGCACAGAGAGTTCTTTGGTCAAGGAACGGCAGAAACATTAGCGGTTCACCACGAATGAGAAAGCCCACTCGAAGATGAAGTGCAGTAATCTTTGGCCATCTACCACGGCATGTGAAGCGGACAAACTTATGCTTATGCCTCCACAAGAGAAGCTAGTGAGTTGGATCAACACTACAGGCAATTCTTGGATTGGGAGTGTGTAGTCTGCCTTTGGCATGAGGTGATGATATTCTGGCAATTTGCCAATGAATTCGTCAAGTTTTGATTTGGTTTCAGCCTCAAGGACCCGAGCCCCCATCGCGTTGTAGTTAAGCTCGAGACAGTCTTTGGTTACCCAATGAAGGCGGCCCGCAAGCAGATAGAAAGGCACCAAGACACGGCTGAGGGATTCCTGTCGGGCAACAAAAATGGCAAAAAGGGACTGCAGCGCATTGACAAAACTGCTTTGAAGTGCTAAACTACACGCTCCAAATGTTAGCCTCAACTCGGATCATAATATGTCTGGTGCCTGGCAAAGTCCCGCCTTTCCCCAAAGACCTCTACCAGCTCTACAACCGACCACCACTGCCACAAGAAGATGAGATGGAAGAAGACGTAGACCAAGAATACGCGATGACTCTATGTCTCGCCTCTCAGGGAAGTTTCTCTTTCCTTATCTATTTTTAATTGAAACAATGAAGACAATGTTTATTTTAAGTTTGGGGGATTTATTTTTCTGAGATTACTGCTAGTGACACCATGTTTATGCTATCCTATTATTAGCTTGTAGTTATTTTTTAGTTTGTTTTAACTTTCATTCTAAGTTATTTTGCTTTTTTTTTTCTTTTTTAGTCAATTAGTAAGTAATAATTGTTAGTTTTGTTTTGTTTTCTTTTTATTTTATTTCGCTCTTGCTTTGTTTATTTTGGTTAAATTTAAAAAATAAAAATAAATCTAAATAAAAGAATAGAGAATGAGAAGAAGAAAAGTTTGTTTTGACAATATCAAGTTGTGTTTGTGGTAACAAAGGTTGATGATAGCTTGTGGTTTTATTTGAATTTGGCTCTCTCAATATAACCTGCATAATGATGTTTGGTGCTTGACCTTGATGCGGTTTGTGTTATTGTTAATTCTTCTCCTTTAATGCACAAAAACCCTCATTTACTTAGCCAATTGTGCACTTAGAGAAGTTTTACGCATTATAGGTAGCCTCACGAACCCAAGAATGCTAGAATTCACTTGATTACTTTTCGAGGCGAAAATCTAGGCTAAACATTACTAGGGGTGAAATTTAGGCCATCTTGGGCCTTGTTTAGCCTACCTTGATACACTTAGATGCCTAGTATAATCATCTTTTTTTCAATCTTTGTTAGCAATGTTTTTATCCTAGCCTTTAAATAATTTCCATTCTCTTACCCTATTATAAGCACATTATTCATTCTAGAAGTTGATTTTGGAGCTTGTTAAGATGAGTTTAGAACTTCTTTGTTTTGTATTTTGTAGTTAAATTGTCCTTGTATTATGTCTTTATGTTTTGAGTTTATAATTAATTCAATTGCTTAAGAAAATCCAAAGTTACATCCCTCTTTGGTCATACAAAGAAAGAAGGGCACAAGGTTAGAGTGTAGTAGCAAAAATTTAAAAAAAAAAACAGAGAGAGAGAAATAAAAGTGGTTGATAAAGAAACTTTACACTAGTTTTGAAGGTATGCTTTGGTGAGTGAATTAAGGTTAATAAAAGTCTAGGAATGTTAAAATGCTTAGGAAATATTTTGAACCACATAATATGCACACATCCTACCCTTACCTAAGCCCTATATTACAAGCTTACTCAAGTCTTAATGGCCCTTAGTGGTGTCCCAATCTACATTAGTGGAGACAGATATGAATATTGAGCTTATGGACTTCAAATCACTCACAAACTATATATGTGTATAAAGTTATCCAGGGAGCAAGGGGATGAGTGATGAGGAGCCATACTCATACTAGAAGGATTAAGAATAGGAAAAATTTAGTGCTTTGATTGAAACTCTAAACATGCATTATGTTTGTGATATTGTTAGAGCCATTTTAGCATCTTTGAGACTAAAGTTACTAAGATTAAACAGTTCTCAGGGTGCTTTCATTGTGCAATCCTTTTGAAATCTTAATTTTTACTCATTTCTCTTTTGCTCGTTGTTTGTTTTCCCTTTGCTCCAGGACTGGTAAAATTATAAGTTTGGAGGAGTTTGATAGATTGAGATTTTTAGTATCTTAACTTATACATTTTGTTAGTTTTTGAAGCGATTTATTTGTTTTTATTTGTTTTATTTATATATTTTCTATGTTTATTTAAGTTTGATCTAGATTTAGTAATTTTAGTTTAATTGTGTTTTTTGTTATTTTTGAATTTATTTTTCTACTTATTTGTTTATTTTAGTAAAAAGCTATTGGTAGCTAAAGATTGAGTGTTGGCGCATAAAAAAGGACAAAACCTAGGCTAATATTGAATCAGATGTTGGCATTGCAGTGAGGCTTTTTAGCGTTGCAACAGCAATTGGAGGAAACTGCCTAAATAAGATAGAACTTAGGCATTGCAGCGACCAAAGTCTCTCACTGCAGCACTTGAAGGAACCTAGTCTGGCGTTGCAGCACTAGTTTTACATGCAAAAATTCTCACTTCATGTTTTGGGGCTACAGCGAGAGATTTGCCGTTGTAGCATCAAAGTGATACTCTTATTAAGACTAGGCACAACTCTCAAAAAAGATACATATAAAAGCCCATTTTGCTAGGGGAGGAGAGAAACCCACACTTGCAAAACATCCTTTGGCTGCCACTTTGGCTTTTGGAGTAAAGAAAACCTAATTTTTGGAGATCGGGAGGCACAAAATCAAAGGCTTCTAGATTCTATGGAAGACCGGAGGAAGAACTAAACATTGGAGCTTAAAAATCATCAATAGTTTCTTTTCTTCCCTCTTTTCTTGTATTTATTTTCTTTGATTTTTGTATTGAACATGATTTCATTTTTAGGTTTGATTATGTTGATTATTGACATTATGAGTGGCCACATTCTTTTTTATAAGACCTTGATGTAGCTCTATTTAAACTATGCTTGGAATACTTAGATGATTGTTAATGTATTTTCATTTCAATTCTTTTATGTTCTCATTTGCTTAATGCATTTAATTTGTTGAGAAATTATTTAGTTGAATGTGATTTATGGATTTTAAGACTCAAAAGAGATTAATTCATTTATTGGTTTTGAGATACGTAATCTTAATTCGAGAGAATCAATAGCACCTTGATGGTCACTATTAGAATGTGCTTAAAGAGTGTGTAGATAAACAAAATAGATGGAGATATTGACTTGTTTATCCATGCACATAAACTCATTGACGCTTGAAAAGAAATGAGTTGAATTTAAATCTTTGATCAATGAATTGGGCAAAATGTCAACAATTACCAATTAAGACAAGCATGGGTAGAATAGAGTGAAATCAAGTCCTTGGACTCTCATCATATAGGATTTCCGTTTCACAAAATAGTCGAGTTTGTGTTTGTTTTGTTACTCGATTGCTTAATTTAGTTAGTTTAACTTTAATTCGATTCACATTTTAATTTGAATTTAACATTGCCTAGATAAAATTGAGTTCCAAAAACCCAAAGTAGTTAGTTAAAATTCTAAAAATTCACTCCTCAAGGAACAATACTCGATCTTTTTTAGTCACTTTATTACTTTTACAATCCGTTCACTTTGGAAAATATTGTAAGAGCGGAGGCTTTTGGTGTTGCAATGCCAAAACACGCTTAGGCTAACGCTGCAACAAGAATCTATAGCATTGCAGTGCCTAGCCTCTACTAGATGGGAGCTTGATTACATTAAATGGCGTTGCAGCAGATGTTTTTCATGCTGTAGTGTCCAGCTTTAGTTCACTTGCCTACTTTTTAATCCAAAATTGATCATTAAGCTTTCAATGGCTGTCTCACCTCTAATAAATGAAAATAAAATAAACTAAAACAAGTAATTAGTAAAATAAAAATAAAAATAAAATAAAAAATAATTCAAAGCAAAATTGACTATATTTTATCCAAGCTTAAATAAACACAAAAACATGAAATAAAAACCATCAATTCACTCAAAAACTAACCAAAATATAAGCTAGGATAGCTATAAATATTATTTTATTAACAACCCGGCCATACCACAAGAAGGCGGAGACACATGGAGGAAGGAGGAGAGGACTAAACGATGACTCTCTGTCTCACCTCTCAGAGAAGTTTTCTTAACCCATTTTGTTTTTCATTGCAACATTGGAGACAATGTTAAATTTTAATTTTTGAGGGAGGGATTTTACTTTTTTAAGATTTGTCATTGCTTAGTTTTGGTGTCTTGTTTTTATGTATTTGCTTATATAGGTCTTTAGTTTAATTTCTTAGTTTGTTATTTCTATTTTTTCTTGCTTATGTTTTTTATTTTATTTTTTCTTTTTTAAAAAAACAGAATGAAATGTGGAAAATATAAATTAGAGAATTGAGAATGAAAAAGAACCAAAAATCTCTTTGTAAATAGTGAGTTGTACTTTTGGCAAACAACGGCAAATGATAGTTAAATGAGCGAATTTGAAAAGATGTCTCTACAAATATGACATGTATAGTGATGTTTGTGTGCTTGATTCTTGTGTTGGTTTGTCTTACTTTTAATCCTTCACACTTGAGCACAAAAGCCTTGTACACCTTGCCAATCACACACTTAGAAAAAGTGCATTGTGTTTATGAGAAAAAATTTCAATTTAAGTTTTCGTATTCAATTTTTCTTGTCAATTATTTGTATTAAATTTTTTTTTTTAAAAGATGAAATTTCATAGGGTGCTACACTCAAAAAGTTATAGAATTGGATAAAGCTCAAGTTTGGGGATATAGCATCTCTTTCCTAGAGCAAGAGAGAGAGAGCATAAAATGTGTGGTATTGAGAAAAAAAATAGAGGAAAGTGGAGTTGATTTTTGTGGTTGTACAAGTTAGCTATGTATAGGTCTTAGAATGTGTAAAATGCGTATGGTGTATTGAGCCAGATCGTTGATCTCATATTCTACCTTTTACCCTAGTCAATTATTATAAGCTTAAGAAAGACCTGATGAGCCTTACGGAGGCACTAGTCAATATTAGTAAAGATTGGTATGAAAAGTAAGCTTACGGAGTTCACAAAACTCATCATCTAGAGGTCAATCATGCACTGCCTACACACACACATTAGAAGGATCAAGAGTGGGGCAAGTTTAGCACTTGAATTGAAATTCTAAACATACATTGTTGCTTGTAATACTTTTAGACCCATTAAACTCTTACATCTTTGAGTCTTGAGTTTATCACAAGAAAACATTTCTCACTTTGCACTTATTTTGAAATCATATATTCTTTTTATTTCTTTCTTTTGTTTATTTCTTTTCTTTTGCACAAAGACTAGAAAAATTATAAGTTTGGGGAGTTTGATAGAATAATTTTAGTAGTTACCTTAACTTCTACATATTTTTAAGCTTTTGAGTAATTAAGTAGTTTTTATATTGTTTTTTATGTTTAATTGAGCTTGAATAAAACGTGAATAAGATTTTTATGTTGATATTATTTTTATTTTTATTTATTTATTTCTATTTTAATTATTTTATTTTTATTTTATTTTATGTTTTAATAGGAAAACAATCCACTTTTGGAGGCTATGGTCATCAAAAACTTGAGCCCTAGTTTGGAGGACTAGAGCTCTAGTACTTTACCACCAGCTGATCCTCACGGCCATACAAGAGGAATATCAGGCCTGCCTATATCCCACATGGGCGGCCGTATCATTTAAATTATCGCAGCCGCATGCATCCTTTTTTGCCTCAACTTTAAGTTTTCAAATGTGTGCACCCCTGCCCTTTGTTCCTTGCCCCTAGGCACTCCTTGTCAAAGGAATGTGCTGATTTTCAGGAAGATTTAGAGGAATATTCCCAAGTTTTTGGAGGAGCTATATATAGCCATTTTTAGGATTTTGAAGAGAACTTTTGGGGGGAGCTGATTTTGGAGGAACTGTAGTAGCCACCTCGGGATTTTAAAAGGAAAAATAAGAGCTAGTGGATCATCCAAGATAATTTAATTAGTTTACCTCTTCTTTCTTTTATTTCTTTTAAAGTTCCTTTTAAATTATTATGCATTCTATTTATATGTTATGGTTTATGATTTTAGATTTATTTGTGATTATGAGTAGCTATATGTCTTAGTCTAGAGGGATATGGACCCATGTTGAAACCATATTTGGATAATTGCCTTTAGATTATTCAATCAAATTTCCATTTCCATGCATTTGTGTTTCCTTGAACTTAATGTCTCTAATTAATTGATCACCAATTAGATGATTTTATCTTTAGGATTAGTACTTAGGAAAAGAGGATTCTATACATGGGTTTAGGAAACACAATCTAGAGAATTATAGAGTTAGGAGACTTATGAATTTCTTTGTGGCTAAATAATAGAACTTGCATTTAATGAGTCCTTAATAATTGGCTATAAATAAGAATATCAACTTAGTTTAGGCATCTCTTAATTGTGTACTTAGGAGATGAGAGTTGAGACACGTGAGTGCTCAAAGCCAATATATTAGGGAGATTAAATTGACAATAATCTAGGCAGTTACCAAGCATAATGAAAACTAGGTGAAATAGTTCCTCTAAACCTATCTTATTATCGGTTGCTTAAGTTTAATTATTCAGTTGACCTTATTTTCATTATTTTCATATTATTTTATTTTAATTTTTTGTTTTATTTAAAATTTTCATTAAATTGAGATTATCGACATACAATTAGAAGTGCTTGAATCACGATAGATAGTAAAAATTTAGTAATTGAATTCTTGAGGAAATTGACAATCTACTCTATCTTTATTACTTGCAACCGTATACACTTGCATCTGATCAAGTTTTTAGCACAGTTGTCATGGATTAAATTTACTTAACTTTTTATTATTAGTATAGTTTGAGTACTTTAGTTTTAATTTAGGTCTTTATTTTGCATTCCTTTAGATAAATTACCTTGTTGGGTAATTTTTGTAGTTGATGCAAAAAGTATGGAGCTTTGAACTCTTGCCTCTAAATTGGAAATTAAGAAAACACTTTATAGAATCCGGGGTGAGAGGAGGAAAGTACTTGTTGTCATGGCACAAGAGGAAGAAAATCTTCAATAGGCTCTTCATTATTAGTTTATGCCCATTGTTACCGAGAACAATTCCAGAGTTTGGGGTGAAGCTAACAACACTAACAATTTTGAGTTGAAGCCAACCTTTATAAACATGGACCAATAAAACCAATTTGGGGGTTTACCTTATAAGGATCTTAATGTTCACCTGTCAACATTCTTGGAAATTTATGATACAATCAAGATAAGTGGGGTGACTCAAGACCAAATCTGGCTTAGGTTATTCTCTTTCTCTCTTCGAGACAAAGCAAGAGCATAATGGTTATCTTTGGCACCATGGAGCATTGAAACATAGGCGAAGCTAGCCTGGAAATTTCTTTCAAAATTCATTTATGCATCAAACACTCAAGAAATGAGGAGTGACATTGCTCAATTTTGTCAAATGGATTTGAGCCATTCAAAAAGTTAATTCGGAAATGGCCTCACGATGTTATCATTGGTTCTTGGTTTGACAATTACATGATAGTTTGAGGTACTAAATAAGAACTTTAGTAGATACAACGGTCGAAGATTCCTAATTGTCGAAGATGGCCGATAAAGCTCAAGCTCTTTTAGAGGAGATGGCTTACAATAACTATCAAAAAGCAGCCAAGGTTCATGATGTGGATCCCATAAGTACAATTCAAGCACAAATTTCAGCATTGTCTAACCAACTCTCCACCTTGTCCACTAAAGGAGCTTCATCTTCGTCATCATCAAGCATCAAGTCTGCCACCTTAGCTAATGCTTCATGTTTAGGGGTTGGTGCAAACCAAGCGGATGCTTAATTCATCAATAATCAAAATTTTAATTTTTGAAAAAAACTCTTACCAACTCATTACCATTTGAGTCTTTGAAATCATAAGAGCTTCTCATATCGTAATATGAGTAATGTTTTGTAACGTCCATCGGGCTATGAGCACAAGTGGCCAAAAAAGAAGCCCTCTTTAGAATACATGTTGGGAACTTTTATAGTGGAGTCGAGAGGAAAATTTAACAAGCGTGAGTAACGGATGGATAGGATAGAAGATTCTATTAGTAACTTGGGCACAAACTTTGGCGATTTGGGTGCCTCCATCAAGACTATTAAAATACAAGTTAGCTAACTAGCACAAACAATCAACAATCAACAAGCCAAAGAGTTTTCTTCTTAAGATCATAAGTTCTTTGTGTTAGACAATGTAAACATGGAATAATGTATTCAATTTGTTCCCTCGGCAAGTAATCATGGAATAGTTTGAAGGATATATTGTTAGAAGAAAAAAAAATTCATGTTACTACATTACTAAATAGAGACATCATGAATTTGGATTTTGCAGTTAGTAGGATAAATTGATAAACCTAAACTAATTCCAAGCATAAAAAACATTTTGCATCTTTTTCAGGATAACATGGATGCCAATGTAAAATGAGATTCTGGCATTTTAAATTTCTTGATGTAGGCTGAGATATCAAAGGAACCAAGAGAGTATTAACATGCATAGACAAGGAGGACACTCGTGAAAGTTGTATTCCTCGACGGAGCACATCCATATAATTGTCTTATAAGGTGTTTGGTAGGGTAGTTAGAACTATTGGTTAGAACTGTTTTTACTGTAGTATGTGAGAGCTTTACACTGTAGCAATTTTTTTATTGTTACTGTAACATATGAAAGCATTACAGTGTTTGTAACTGAGAAAATGGTTTAGACCACTTTTGTCAAACATCCTATTTGAATGTAAATCTTGTTAGTCAACAGAGGTGTTTGTGGCATTTTATCCCATAACATTGTGGATGTGATGGACATGGAGACTTTTTGGGTATGTCAATAAGTGTCTCTTGGCCAAAAGAAAGTGAAACCTGAATATGTGAATTTTGGGGCATGGGATATCGGGGTTGTTAATTTTTATAATGTTCATGATGAAAATGTCAAGAGTCCATCTTAATTTCACTGATATAATTTCTCAAAGTTTTGCTTGTCCTAATGACTTCCAGATAAAAATGATCTATATTACATAATAACAATAATAAAATAAACAACATAAGTGTTTATATTAAAAACATCCATTAAAATAATATATAGAGAGTTTATAGATATGATATGGATACGTTTCAAAAGTATAAAATACTCCGTATAAGTAGCTATCCTAACCATGTATGCATGGAGATTACAGAAATATTGATAAAAAAAAATCGGACCTTAAAGGGATGCGTTTTGAAAGTATTAGTTACTCTATAATATCAGTCATCTAATCTAAACGTTTTAACAATAGCATGTCACAAAAAAAAAATACAAGATATGGAGGAGAGTGGTTATTCAGGACATAAGAAATATAGACGAATATGTTGTAGGTAAAACCAAAAGATTACAGGTGGAGGTTCAAATCCAGTATTCGCTTCCTACTTTCTTTCTTCCAATCAAGCTTAGATGTTGCAATGTTGAACTCCAGATGAATGACTAGCATTTTGTCAAACAGGTCTTTACCTATTAAAGCAATGACAAAGATTTGTCTCCTTCACTCTACAATGAAGTTTTGTTCAACAGCATAATCTAAAAACTTTAAAAGACTATCATAAAAACTATTTACATTCAAAAGGCCTATGAGTTTAGAGTGAATACCCAATAGATTCCTACTAGCAACTACGAATAACTCTTCAAGAGTGCCTAAACCACTAGGTAATGCAATGAAAGCATCAGAGTTATGGATCATGTTTTCCAGATGCTTAGAGATGTCTAAAACTCTCTCTTCCTTACCTATGGTTTTCCTACAGAGGTTCCTTTCAGTTAGGAGATGAGGTATAATCCCTACGACTTGGCTACCCCTAAAATATGCTATTGTTGCTGCATTTCCCATTAACCCTAAGCTACCTCCCCATTAATCAAGTTAATCTTCCTTTGTGCCAAAACTTGTCCTAAGTGTTCCGAGACCTCTAAGTAGACTCTACCATTACCAGAACTAGAACCACAGAAGACAAAAATGGTTTCGATTTTCCTAGATGAATTAGAGAAAGACATGTTTGGTTTCTAAGGTAGACTGATTCTCTTTTTAACTATTTGATTTTTTTTTTTTTTTTTTGAGTTTTTGTTTTAAGTCCCCTTTGCCTAAAATAGTAAGTCCTAAATGATATCTTAAAAAAGATGAAAATGCGAAAGGACTAAGGAGTTATGACAGGTAAGTGATGGTAGGTTACTTTATAATCTAAACAAAATATGTGCTAGTAAAAAATTAAAATATGATATGATATTTTACAGATAAAAAGTGAGAAAATAAGATATGGATATGTTAGAAAAAGTTGGACCAAACAAATTTGAAAATGTAAACATGCAATCAGATTGAATTTTGAAAAATGATACTCGTACTGTGTAACTTTTGACAATTAAAAGCAAAATGACAAATGACACTCTAACATGGCTGTACAACTTTTTGACAAATGAGCAGTGAATGTAGAAACTGTTATAAACAACAATTTATTGTAGAACTTTTAAAAAAGTAACATTTAACTGTTCAAATTTTTGACAATTTTAACATGCAATCAAACCCACTGTTGACAAACGAGACTCTAACTATACAACTTTTGACAATTTATATATAGACAAACAGGAATAAATGTGTGAAGCATTTGACAAGGTAACATTTTTTAGATAAAACAAAGACTGAAATTCAACAACTATTGTAATGATAAAATAAAAACAATTTATTATTTAACATATACTATGATAGTCTAAAACAAACAAACACTCAAAACACAAAATACAATTTTTTTGCAGAAACACTCAAACGACCCCTATAGATTAAAAATTTACTCCCTATCTAATTTTCTTACAAACTGACAAACAGGGTCTTTAAATGCCACATTCTTGAAATGTTGTCTTTGTGCATAGAATTTGGACCAAAGATTAAAAATTACACCTTGGACATTTCCACTTGGATGGTTCTGAAGAGAAGCATAAAGGAAGCATAAAGGTTTTCTAAGTTCTCTGTAGAAAGGCCATCTTTGAATAAATGGATTTTGTTCTCCCTATTTACAGACACAAATCCAATCAAATAACATTTACCCTCACAAGTTTGTCGCCCATATTTGTGACATCTAGAGTCAATGGCACGAGTTCTTCTTCTCATTGTACTACAACTGGTACCCATACCTAGAAGGCCGACCCTCTGATTGAAGTCACTCGATAAATTTTCTTTTTCTTCAATCAATATCCTTACATCATCGGGGATTCCAAAACGCATGAGAATCTACAGTCGAGTAACTCTAGACTTGTTTTTAGGCTTGAGAATCTTTTAGGAAAGCGATGGGAAGTTTTTTTTTTATGTGATGGTACTTTGGATCTATGAAAAACAAAGAAAAAGAAAACAAGAAATAAAGAAAGAAGAAAGAAAGATGGTTGAGAGGCTGTAAATAAAATTCAAGTTTATGAGAAAAAATAATAGTGAAGATTTGAAAAATTAAGAAAAAACTTCAACTTTTAGAGAGAGGGAGAGAGAATTCTAAAGAGAATGGAGAATTTTAGAGTGTCTTTTTTTTATATGCATAAAGCAGAGGAATTTTGTTGATGAATGTTCACTTGTCATAAATTATTATTATTATTAAAGAAAAAATGTGTTAAAAATTTTTTAATCAAAAATCTAGGGGGCCAGCGGTTGTTATAATGTTTATGGTGAAAATGTCATGAGTCCATCTTAACCTCACTGATGTAATTTCTCAAAGTTTTGCCGTCCCAATGAGATGAAAATGATTTCTTGAAAGTTAAAAAGTTGGGGGCTTTCCTCCTTTCTTCCTTCTCTTTTTTTTCCTTAAATATATGTACTCGTCTTGGCTTATAAACTTAACTTTGTTTTGTGATTCGTTTATGTTTTTTATATATTGAACATCAAAATATTCTCTCTAATTTTGAGGATTTTCCCCTCTTGTCATGGATTTAGCTTGGATTTTTTTTTTCCCATAATTTCACTGCATCAAGAAACTTAATCCAAAACCCACAGGTAAAGCTTTTATTAAGAACACTTATTGACTCTAGAAAATTTCTAGCAAGCTGAAAATTTCCCGGAACTGCCTATGACAAAACTTTTATAAAAAATCATCTAAAATATAAAATCATCTTCACAACATGCATGAATCATTTATGCATAATATATAACATTAAGACATGTTCCTAAACACATAGAATCATGAAAAATAGTATGAAATCACCGCTCTTAACAATACTATAAATTAAGAGATGAAACACTTGACCCTATTTGTCTAATCAACATATTCAACCATTCCATAAATAAAACCTAGATATTCCTAAAACAATAAACTGCTATCATTCAATGATCATAACTAGTTTTCTAGCGCATATTTTTACGATAAAAAGCCAACAAAAACATCTCTCATCATACGTGATTATCAAACAAAAACACACACTAAATCATAAGATAAAATTATATAATCAATCATACGACCCTCCTCAAGCAGATGTCTCTGTCTTCTCCCCCGTCACCCTTTCACCAATATAAAACAACCAGCAAGATTTTTCAATCCCTCATGAAATCCTAAAACACATATGCCAGAAAAGAAATCATATCTCAAGAATATTTAATTTTGTCTTGAAGAATTGAAAATTTCCAAAAGGGTGACTGTTCTGTGGACGTTTTCATGAGGTGTTCTTGAATGTGAGGGATGGAGAGAGAGAAAGAGAAAGAGAAAGAGAAAATCAGAGTTTGAAATAACCTTGTTGACTCATATGACGTATAAAATTAGGAGGATTATTTTAAAGATTAATTGGGAATTTATTTTAGGTTTCATCGGCTCTTAATAGGTGGGGGATAGCTGTCATTATAGTTTGAAAATAAGTATAATAAAAGGAAAGAGTTTGGATCAACTATAGGAATTTTCGCACTTAACTTTGCAATAAGTAAACCATTCGGTGATCCAGGTATCCGGATAGTATACTTGTCATAACTTCTTGCTCCGATGCTGGATTTGTGCAGATGAGTAGGCTTTGAAAGCTTATGGAAGGCTCTACAAGCTTATGAAATAGAAAAATAATTCCTAATATTTAGGGATCTAGAATTGAGCCTAAAATTGATGTTATAGAAATGAGTCTTTTTGTCTAAAAAGGAAAGACTACGGAAGACTTAGAATTTTCCTAAAGTACTCAAGTCCAAACATTATAACATAAAACTCGTAAAAAAAAACACACAAAATAAAATTTACTTAAAATGACATAAACTTGTTCTAACACATTCAGTCATTGTCGCGTTCAACTATAAAAAATAACTCAATATAACATTAAAAGTGGCTAAATACAATACCATGATTTTTTTATCTTAATTTATAACGTCTAATTTGTAACAGTATTGTTGGTTAAAATTAAGGGTGTTACATTAGCTTCACTGATATAATTTCTCAAAGTTTTGCTCGTCCCAAGTGACTTTGGGAAAAAAATGAGTTCTTGAAAGTTGAAAAGTTGGGGGCTTTCTTCCCTTCTACCTTTTCTTTCCCTTTTTGCTTAAAATATATGTATATACACACACACTTGTCTTGGCTTATAAACCTAGTTTTTTTTTTTTTTTTTTTTTGTATTCATTTATGGTAGTTTTAGTGTTTTATTTTTTTATTTTTTTATATTTTTATTTTTTCTGGGTGAGCTATCATTCTTGTGTTAGCTATTGTAATGGATAGACTTTATTATTTAAGCATTGAACATACAGGTGTTCTCTCCAATTTTGAGGATTTTCCCTCTTGTCATGGATTTAGCTTGACGTTTTTTTTTTTTTTTTCCATAATTTCACTGCCTCAATAAACTTAATCCAAAACCCATAGGTAAGCTTCTCTCAAGAACACCCATTGACTCAAGAAAACATTTTCTCTAGACCACTTATCTCATTCTCCTTCACAAATAGATGGAATCAAGACAAATGATAAGATTTTTTGGGTGTTTGACAAAACAGTTTGAACTAAAAAATGAGTTTCAATATTGTAACAAGTGAGAGCTTTACACTGTAGTATATTTTTGCTTTACACTTTAGTATATAAAAGGCTTACAATCAAAGCTTGAACTTATCTTCCAAACATAAGGTCATCTTGGAATATTGATGCAAGGCCAAGTTAGTCATCCTACAGCACTTCCAAAAAGCAGAAATCAAAGTAGCAGAAAATCTCTTTAAAATTTTTATGTGAGAATGGTAAATTAAATTTTAAAAAAAATCTAAATCCTTAAAACTTTAACTTCTATTCTATATTTCCCAAGGCCGTGTTTGTTACAAGGGTTAGGACTAAGACAAGGATTTATAATCCGACTTCCATGTTTGGTGCTGATATTTGATCGAAAAAACAGTCTAAGTAGCCAAAATTCCCAACCAAAATATTACTTCCTCGCACCCGGTCATGCTCCCCCGACCGGATTCTTCGTCCCCACAGTCGGCGCTTGGCATCGCAACCGCCCAAATCTACGACCAGTCTTCTCCACGCTGAAAGCCGGAATTGGGTGCTCCCCATTGCGATTGCGACAGCGCCCTCCCTTGTCGACGAGGCCTCTCCTTCGGTTCCAAACTATTGTCTCCACCTCCATGCTCGACAAGCCCAACAATGCTGTGCTTTTGGTTTTATTATTCTTTTTTTTTTTTCCTAAAATGTGTTGGTAGTTTTTTTTCTTATTTCTTTTGAATCTAACATAAATTTAAAGGTACCTCATTTTATTTTCATTGAGAAATTTATTAAAATTTAATTTTGTAAATACAATTCGATAACCCTTTTTGGTAAAAATAATTTTAATAATTATCATAATCCAATCAAATTGGAGAACAACTACAAGATAAGATAAAACACAATCTAATTTAAACATGTCTATTCTAATCTTAAATTCATGATCCAATCCAATGCAACATATCAAACATATTATAATAGAAAAACTTTAGCTAGTTAGTGAGTTGGTAAGAGGTTGTTTCACTTAAGAAAACGACTTAGTTCAAGTCTTTATAAACGCAGCTGTTGGTGTTAAAAAATTCTCATCGTTTTTTAGTTTCTTTACTAATCAACTTTGAATTAATTAGGTTAAACTATCCAAAATGCCGAGGGCCAAATTAAAAAAAAAAAAAAAAAAAAAAAAAAAAAAAAAAAAAAAAGTTAATGTTACACCTATTTGGCTCCAATGTACCTTATATTAAACTCCCGAGGGAGAGACTCATCGGTTTAAGATGAGGTTTTGCTCTCATGGAGTAGAAGAACCAGTAGATTAGGGTTTGGTCGTTTTGTGAAACAAATGACTGCCTTACCTGCTTCCTTCTCTCTGATCGTAGCAGAACCGATGATTTACTTCCCAAAAAAAAAAAAAGAATTGCACTAGACATCCCTGTGTTTTGCTGATGCTATTTCTTTCTCCCTCTCCACATGTGTGTATGTATCTATACATTTATGTGCGTTATTTATCTTTTTATACCTTCTGTTTTAGGTTACCCTAAATCTCAAACCCTAATTTGAGGCGGTGATGATGTTTTCCGACTGAAAATCAGGCAGGTATAGGGGAGGGTCCGGTTGCCTGGCGGGTCGATCCTGTTTGCTCCGCCGGATAATGACGTCATATTCAAATACAGACAAATTGGGGTTCGTTTGGTTCGACTTGTGACGCGGGAAATGACGCTTCTGCCATTCTCCGTGCGGCGGCCGGCGGTTGGTGGCAGCTATTGGTAGCTGCATGTCCTCCTCAATCTCCCTTTGCCTGAGAAAAGGCGAATCAGAGCCTCCACAGTCTATAATGTCATTTATTTATTTATTTTTTCATGTTTTCCTTTCTTCGCTTAGGGTGTGATTTTGAAGAATTTCGCGTTTGGTAACTTGATTTGAAGCAGAAAATTTTCGGTTCCAACCGATCTTACTACAGTTTTTTCTCTCCTAGAATTTGAATTGCTACAATGTCTTCAAGCTGAACTAATAGTTGGATTTTTTTTTTTTTATATAGGCACGAAATGTGATCCTGTTGGACACTTCCAATATCCGTTATTACAGGTATAGAACAGTTAATATTTATTCACTTTCTTTTTTTCTTTTTTTTTTTGAGACTTCGTTTGGATAATGACGAAGTGTTGCAGTAGATGTATGAAACCTTATGTGGTCTTTCTGTGTATTATTGTTGGGAAAAATTCTGTCAGAACTATGTATTTTATTCTATTTATAGATTATTCGATTTAATTCCTTTTCTATATGAAATCAAATCGCTGAAACTCTGTTGTTTTGCTAGTGGTGCTGAGTTTATGAACAGAGACTCTATAAGGCTATGACTTGGATGATTGCATCGTGCAGAAAATCATAATATCTTATATTTTCAGGAATTAATGCAAAATATGGTAATGTTGCTAGATCAATATGCAAATAAAACAAAAGGAGTTTATAAACACTTTATTATCTTATCACAAAGGTCATGCTATTGAAAATATTTCTTTAAAATGCATAACACTGCAAATGAATTCTTTCCAATTGTAAAGTTTGTCGACGGATTATGGTTGTCTGCTTTGAAAGTGAATTCACCTTGGCTCTCAAGACTCAAGAGCACTCAAAGAGAGTATAAGTTTGCTATAGTTGTCAGTCAAGAATTATAATGAAGGATGGATGTGTAGTCGATGTCGATCTGCTAATTACTAGACTTGCCTTATCTTCCTTTTAATGCCTACAACTCATCTGGCAGCTTACACAATCTCAGCTCTCTGAATTTCTGCATGATGATTACTTCCTACTTATGTTTTTTTTTGTTTTAATTCTTTAATTTTTCTTTTGGAGGAAGCCTGTCAATAAGTGTTAAAAGCTACCAGGCATATTTCGTTCTTTTAAGTGGTGATAGTGTCTAAGAGTATTGATAATATTATATCTACTGTGGTATTATGCCTGTAATTTGTATCCTTTTATCTTACTTGAACTCATTTTACTCTTGAAAGATGTGCTCATGGAACCATTAAATGACAGCAAACAATCATTTAAGATGGCTGTCAAGAGCACTAGAAGCAAGAGCAACCCGTGCCAACCGGTAAACTTCTATCTTATTAGCTGTTTGGACATTCTGAGATTAGCATTATGTCTATTTTGGTGCTGCTTTTAATAATAAGGCATTTCACTATCTACTTTAATTGTTGCCAAGTGATTAATTATGTTCAAGTGGCTAAATATCTGCATTGATTTTCTTCTGTGAATTAGCCGCATTGTTGGATTCCCACCCATCGGTTGCCTGTGAAGAGAGGGATAAGGAAATGGAGGCAAACGAAGTTTTTGGAAATCTACATAAAACATTCATGAAATTCGAAGTGGTAAGAATAGCGGGTCAGCATATTTAAGACTTGTGGGTCTAGTACTATTCTCTAGGCTAAATATAACTTTCCTAGTATCAAAATTGTGTTCTGGAATGAATATTAATAACAGAAAAAGGTACACTTTTGTAGGCATACCAAAGAAGAGCAAGTTGGGGAAATTTATGAAAGCTTTACTTGGTAAAGCAAACCAAATAATCATAACCTAATGAGCAGTATTGCCAAACATTTTTTCTTGAGCTGAAAAAGCAATGCCTTACAAATGCCAAAAAATGGTTAAGCTGATTGCTAGAAATGAACTTGTCTATGAATAAAAGAATAGAAAAGAATATATACCCCTAAAAAATAGAAAACAATATATATATGTGTGTGTATATGCAACGAGGCCCTCTCTTCAAATCATTGGATAAAGTGTTTGGCAACCTTGGTTTAAAACACTGTAGCATGTGAGAGTTTTACACTACAGTTTACTTTTGTTTTACATTATAGCATATGAGAACTTTAGATTGTTTGAATTTAAACTATTGGTTTAAAACAAGCTTTCCAAACACCCTCACGATGAATTCACGACCTCCTTTTCCCTTAACTCTATGATAATTACCTGCTAGCAACAAAAGCATAAGTTCACATCAACTAACAGTCACTTAAAGCTTCTCTTCAAGAATAGAACCATCATCAAGGGCAGACAAAGGAGCACTTAAAATTAAAGAGAGAATTGTTTTTGAAAAAAGAAAAGCAATTTTCCTCCGTAATTTTTTTATTTATTTTGGGGATATTTTGCATTTCGGTACAACAGACTAGACAAAACAAAAGGACCCAAAACAGTTCGCCTCTCCCTCTTGCCCTCCATTTTGTCTACGTGTATCATTTTCTTGTCTCGAATACCATTGAATTTATTAGATAATGTTGCCATAACAAAAACTCGTGAGTGTTGTACCTGTATGACAAGGAAACAAGCCACTAAAGTGATCGTCAAAGGAAAATACTGATAGGCAAGACCTTCTAGAGTCAAACTTTGTTGAATGTTTTGCTGCATCACAAGGTCTCTCAAAGCCCAAGAATTATTCGGACCAGTTAGTGAGACAAGTAACAAGCTTAATCTTGGTATTGATTAAGTCATTATGACTATGGCCACTGGTCCAAGAATGTCATTTACATGAGATGACCGTTTGAGTGTTTTTACCTAGCTTTGATTCTTTCTTTTCTTTTATGGGTCTCTCGTGTCATTATATAAAGCAAGTTGTACAGCTTTTGTCAACAAGGAATATGAATTCATTTTTCTTTTGAAACTTCTTAACCTGTTCCAATAGGGCCTTGAGAATTTAAATATAGCAGCATCTACAGGGTGAACACGCTAGCGGTTTGGCGGGCGGGTGGTGCAATTTTGCAAAAGGGTAACTGCTAATTTTGTGTGGCGGGAAGGATGGTTTGAGGCGGGTAGACGGTTTAGACCTAATTATACTTTTTGAAAATGCATGAAAAAGAAAAAAAAGAAATGTAAAATTTCTTGTATGATTTTATCATGTTTTTAGGATAATTATTATAAATTAACTTTCTTTGTAAAGCTAACATAACGTCACAACATCAAGATAATTCCTATTGTATAATTCATGCTTTATTATATGACATGACGTGAATCCATAGGGTACTCAGGGTGGTTTAAAACTGTTTGATATGGTTTTGAAAATTTTTAGAAATGTTTTTGCTCTTTTTTTGAACAAAAATTTCGAAAACACTTTTTATGAAATTTTTAAAAAAATTTTATTTTTTAAAATAAAATTATTTTTATTTATTTTAAAAATATTACCAAATGGACGTTGAAGTTTTACACCATAAGACGGTTTCGATAAACTACGGTTTCAGACTGAAACTACCGGTTATGTATGGCAAGACCGGTGGTTTGTAATAGTTGTTGGGCTGTTTGATGACATGACACAAAAAAATATTGAGGGGAATGGGTGGGGTATGGTGCAGATGAGCACACTAATTTGGTGGGTTTGTATACTATTCAAAATCTTTGTGAACATAACGAAAAACAAAGATTAAGAATGTGTTTAAAGATATTGGTTTGAACAAAAAATTTTTATACTAACCAGTTTATTATATTATTTTTCATAAAATTTTAGCTCTAATTTTTAAACATTCTTTCTAAGAATTTGTGGGTTACGTTGACCATGGACAGTGAGCATGGTTAAAATCGCAAATGTCCTGTAGCGGAGGGTAAGGCTGGCATAACTGGGAAGTTGTACGGCAAGATTAAATTAATTTTTAATAGCTGTAAAAGTGAGGAATACGTATGCTAAGTCATTTTTTTTAGACGCCTGTACAAAACAATCATTGAAAAAGTTATGATGCTTTCAATGATAATTAAATAAGGGGATATTTGAAAATTCGGTTAAAAACCGTCCATTACAATATATAGTTAATTACAATATAAAATTCTTAATAATTACAATATAATAAAAGATAAAAATTATTACAATATAAAATTTTTACATATTATAATTTTAAAACTTAAAACGTTATTTACAACTAAAATTTTAAATGAAGGCTAAAACCTTTCGTGTAATAAGTTTTTTTTATTTTAGGGTTTTTTTTTTTATCTCTTAAATTTTAAAAATTATAATTTTAAAATTTTAAGAGGTAAAATAAAAATTTTTAAAAATTTAAAAAGTAAAGTAATAATTTTTTAAGTTCATAAGACAATATAAAAAAAGACTAGAATTTAAGAACATTAATATTAACAACCTTTTTTTGTTCCCGTCACGTAATAACTTCTTTTCAAATTTGTAATTGGTTAAATTTCTTTTTACGTCCGTGATTGAGTCATTTTTTTTCTCTCTCATACGCAGTCCTTGTTAATTTTCTATAAAATTTGTCTCCACCAACCAAAACATATACTTCCATCCCATTCAAATATATATATTTTTTAATGGTTATCTTTTAAATTATTATCCGGGTGTTTGGTAAAGTGGTGGGAACTGTAGTTTTTATCATAAACTTAGTTATAAATAGTATAAAGCTCTCATATGTTATAGTAACAATAAAAAAAATTGCTACAGTATAAAGCTCTCACATGCAACAATAAAAGTGGTTCTCACCACTAGTTCCTACCACCTTCCAAACATAAATATTTACGTTACAATATTTATCTTTAAATGGGGTCCTTATAAATATTTTTTTTAATTAGCTGCCCTCTAAATACTTATGATGCAATCGACAAATAATAAAAAATTTTCAGGTTAGAAGCGTAAATTACTAGATGACCTTTGAAAAGAATTCATATTTAGAGAGGAAAAGGAAATAAAAAGTGGACTCCTCCTGCTTGAATTTTGTTTTCCATCCTCCAGTAGGACTGTAAATCAAAAGCTACAAGTATATAAATTCAAGAAACTGAGGGAAGCAAACATCTTAATAGAAGAAATAGAAACAAAACAAGCTTTCCCGGTCATATTATAACCTCTTCAAAAACAGCTTAATCTTTCATTTATCGTTTTGGTTTCAAATTCGTTGAGATCAATGGAGAAAGAGTCGTTGAATCTCTTCTGTAAGGCGAAGAAGGCGGCGGATGGCGTAGACGCTAAAGTGGTTTCGGCGAATGGAACGGAGGTGTCACGATTAATTGATGCTCTAAGGAATCTTAGACGTTTGGCCATTGCCAAGGAACTTCTTGTTTCTACCATGGTTCGTGTAATATCAACCTTTATACCCAATATAACTTTTCTTTTTCTTTTTCAGGTTAAAAGGAAGCTTCGACCTCTCACTAAACATCCTAAAGAAAGTATCTGATCTTTGGCTTCTGAGATTATTCGGACATGGAAGGCTTTCTTCATTGAAGAATTAAACGATGGGAAAAAAGACAGTTGTCTCCAAAGCTGATCAGGAGAGTCTCAAGCGTCAAGTTTGGGGCTAGCGATCCTGTTGAAGTCGCTGTGGCGGCAGTGGAGATAGCTATGTTCAACAAGAAGAATCTTAGGGATCAGAAGAAGAAAATTATATCGATTTTGTTCAACTTGAGTGAGCCCAAAAAGGCGGACTCGAGGAGGAAAGTTCTTGTGGGAGAGGTGAAGCCAGAGAGGCTGATGACCATGTCCAACACAGAGATGGCGAGCACGGCAGTGCAGCTTTGGATTAAGCAAATCAATGAAAGAGCCTTGGAAAAATGCCAGCCTGGTAAATCATCGGCAGAAGAGAAAGCGACGACCTTGTTTATGTGTTCAGAATTCAGATAACGAGGAACACATCGTTTTGTCACATTGCATATAATAATTGAATCTCAGCTGCTGCTAGTCTCAAGATTCACGTTTTTTTGGCTAGTAAGAGTCTCAAGTGATAAGTTAATGACTTAAATGTCAATGATGGATTCTCTCTCTCAAATGACCTTACACGGTCAGCAAGGCAAGGGGCATGCTATGATTTCTTTATATGAATTAAGCCTAATTTTCTTAGTTTTGTGGGCTGTATATATATAAACAATCTGAGAAACCAGAAAGTTTCCTTATTTTTTTTGTTTCAATTATTTCCTTGAAAAAGATGACACAGAAGAGCTGCTGTTTCTATCTTGGCGTGATACTTATTCCCAAGTAAGTGCTTTGCATCCTTTATATATGCTCTAGGGATCAAATAAATTCTTAATAGGGTCTTTAAAGGAATACTTGTTCCTCATTTTGAAATATGAAATGTCATTATACATGCAGATTTTTCCCCAGGCATCAAATGTGGCTAGTTAGTGCTGGTTGTTAAGTAATGCCAATCCATAAACAGAATTCTAAATGCAAACAACCTGGAACGAAAGAGCACCAAAGAGCCAAGGATCTATATCATACTAGATTATAGAGGATTAATTAACAAATAAAATATTTGAATCCATTGGTATTGATTAAACAGCAGAACTGATGGTTTGTGATCTTCCTTAACCAAAACAAACTCCTCAATTCCTCAATGGGACTGTCGTCGTCTCTTTTTAATGGGAAGAAAAGAAACTATATCGTGTTTTTGATATATTTGGGACCATAATCAAGAAAGTCTTCACATAAGGTTCCCAACATTCCCTAAATGATATCTACTCAAGTTTATTCCATATCAATTTTCATAATTAATGAGTTTTACTAATAAAATGAGATCACCAAAATTTCAACCCATATTAAATAGCCTATTGATTGAGAAATATATGTTGGTCAATATAGGAAATATGATTTCCTATCAATTTGCGTAATATAGGAAATCTAATTTCCTAACACTGGTGTTACGAAAAATGCTGAAAACAACTTTTTAGTGAATTTAAGTCTTTGCCTACCTCTTCCATGTTAAACAACAAGAATCTTATTCCTTAGGTCCTCATGAAAAACTTGCTGGTTCAACATGTTCTAAGAAGCATGTTGCTACAGCATTAGATGATTAGTATAGAATGAGCAATTGATTGGCAGTAGTCTTGGAAATTGGAATTGAATGCTAATGTTTTTCATTTGATTGCCCTTTTTACTCTTTCCTTTATTACCAGAAGGGATATGGTGAAATGGGATTTCGAGATCAATCTGTTTGAACGTCAATTGAATCCTCTTCTATCAAGCTAAGACGGTTTTTGCATTTTAAGTTCGATCTCATCAAGTCTCAATGATAAAGAACATTAAGAAAGTTGGGCTAGTATCAAAATTTCAACTTTCACTGAACGAGATTACTGACCGCTTGAAAAATCAAAATTTTTTTGTGTTCGGGTAATGACTAATGTTATCAGCAAGTTAAAAAGAAAACAGTAGAATACATGTAGAAAAAAAGAAGAATATATGTAGAATGTGTTGTCTCTTTTCATTGTCTCCAACATTTACACAGAATTCAAGATCATTTGACTGAAAGTCTAGACACAGAATTCATATGAGGATAAACACAAATGCCTGTTTTCAACACCCAAAACTGCAACATAATGAGGAATTATATCACACTGTCCTTAAATTGGCACAGTGATGCAAGTCAACTAAAAGAAATGGAGGGGAAAAAAAAGAAAAAAGCAAAAAAGAAAAAAAGATTTATCTTTTTCTGGTACCATAGATCCAAAAATGGAGGAAAAAAAAGAGTTTCACTTGGTCTCTGCAATAATTTCAGTTGAAGCTGAGTTGATTAATTCCTGCGGCGAACTTTCACCAACCGATTCCTCTCTATCCCCAGTTTTCAACTCCTGAACAATGAAGTCAAAGAAAACAAATATTTGTAAAAAGAATTTAGATTTCCAAATTTCTTAAAGCTTCAAATTAGGATGCGAGTATGATTCACCTTTGATTCCGATTGAGTGGCCTTCTTTGCTCCTACTTTCTCTCTGAGAGACCGAATCGGAGAAAATATCTGCTGACAAAAGCATTTTCAATTTCACACATCAAACATGAAAAACTCCAAGTCCAAATCGAATCTGAACTCCAGAAATATTGAGCTCGGCTTACCAAAGATTGAGAATGAAGCTGATTCAACCGGTACAATCGATCGACCTCGATCTCGAGCTGCTTCTGGATCTCTCCTCGAGATTCGACCTCCTTCATCTGCAAATCCAGAATCGCATCCCTTTCCCTCAACATCTTCTCCGTTTTCTCTCCATCGGCTCTCAGCCTCCCCAGCTTCTTCTTGATTGCGCTCAGCTCCTCCGCCAGCGACGCGTCGAACGAGTCGATCTTCGCCGGAGATGAAAAAACCGGAACCGGCTGGTTCTCCTTGTTCGAGACTAGAGAAATTTTTGCGCATTCTTGGCTCGGCTTTGTCTTCGCAAAATCGATGACGACGGGAGTCGCTTGGAAGTTCTTCGGCTGGAGAGGTTTCCGCGCGCTCTTTGGCCGGAGTTTTTGGTCTCCGTTGACCGGATTTTTATCCGTTAGCATTCTTCCGATTCGGATTTTGATCTCAGAGATTGATTTCTGTGCTCAGGGTGAGTTTATCTGTTTGGAGGCGATAGAGATAAAAAGAGAAGAAGATAATGAGAATTTGTTTGAATTTGAAAAGGGACAGGCGGTAACGGCTATAAAGTAGGTTTTTTGATTTTATTTATGTTGATGAGTATGTCACATTCTTCAAAATTTGATGGTGGGCGGGACCCGCCCTAACGTAGGAAGAAGACACCCGAAGGGTTTGATTCTCGTTGTTTCTGAGAACGACAATGACCGTACGACGATGAGATGTCGTCGTGCTGAAAAACGAGAATCGAATATCGAGGTGACCAGAGAGTTTTTTACTGTTCGGGGAAACGACAAGAGATCAACGCATTTAATGGGCATTTGATAAAGATGGTTACAAGTGAATACTAATCCTTTGAAAACAGAGACAATGTGTGAGGACTTCGAAACAAAATAATAGAGAGAGAACGAATTGATTTTTGAAAAGACAAAAAAGAATAATGAATTGTTGGGTTTTTTTTTTTTTTTTCAAATTTAAGGGGACAGGGATGAAAAGGAAAAGGTACAACAATGCAAAAAGGAAACAAAAACCTGTTTAAAAATAGGAGAAGAATAATTATGCCGTGGGGGAGGGTGCTACTTCTTAGAAACGACAAGAAAAGAATCGCCTTTGGGCTTTGGAGTTGGGGGTTTGGCACTAGGCAGAAATATTGACGAAATACAATGAATGATCATTCACGAAGCGACATAAATAATTTCTTGCCTGGCGCGCCACCATTATTTTACTTTGTATTTATTTTCCTCTGCCTTTCTTCTTCTTCTTCTTCCACTTTTTTTATTTTTTTTTTCAGTTTCTTTTTTGCCGACTGCACCGCGCCTCAGCGGTAGAAAGTGGTTCCGAGGCTGTGAGCTCTG
The DNA here is from genome assembly GCA_946598075.1 of Artocarpus hirsutus. Lineage (NCBI taxonomy): Eukaryota > Viridiplantae > Streptophyta > Magnoliopsida > Rosales > Moraceae > Artocarpus > Artocarpus hirsutus. The sequence continues at coordinate 77,901 of CAMOHE010054791.1, read as the reverse complement.
AAAGAGCCAAAAGCCAGCGTTTGACGAGCTTACACTGCTAAGCGAGCTTCAATAATATTTTACTAAACACTTCACTTAAGTAAAATAGTATCTTAGAAAAAGAGATGCAATGTCACGCCTATAGGCCTATTAGTTGGTTAGAGCGTCGTGCTAATAATGCGAAGGTCGCAGGTCGAGACCTGCATGGGCCACTTGCAATGTTTTTATAAAGCTATTATTCACCCACTTCTTTTTACTTGAATCTAGCCGCTTATGTTCTATATATTGAGCGACACTTGAATCTTAAAAGGATCTAAAAGTTGACACAAAAAGGCCATCACTCCTAATTCTCATAGTAACAAGATAAAACGTTAATTACATCAAGAAGTAAGCAAACTACATGTTAATACTACATGTGGTGCTTTCAATATTTACAATAGTATATACAAAGCTCTTGCTCAAGACAAGACTAAATTGATCCGCCAACATGGTTACTGATTCATTTGGTAAGTATTATGCATGAACAATACAGCAACTTTTATCTGCCAAAACAAAATAAGAACAGAGAAATAGCATAAACTGATATAAGAATCTATAACCCCTCTCTGCATCTGTCCATGGAAGTAGTGAAAACCAAGGAAGATCACAAGTAATCCATCGGAAGCTCCCAATCATCCTCAAGTTCCCTATTCATTCGACGAAACTTCCGAGTACCAGAACTTTTTGCTCTTTGTTCAGATCTTAAAGGTCTTTCAAAGTCGGCATATTCTTCAAGATCGTCTATATTAGTCCCCACATTCTGGGAGTCCAAGAAACCCTGACAAGAAGCAAACAAGAAAATTTTTATATTGGGAATCCAAGAAACCCTGACAAGAAGTAAACAAGAAAATTTTTATAACAGCATAATAAAACGAGTTATAATCTATCAAAAGGGGGTCACAAAATTTCAATGTCAGCTTCTCCTATTATGGGACTCAGAAACTTGGAATCTGCCAATGTTAGACGGAGATTGAGCGACAGAGATGGCGCATTCAATCTAACATTTAACAGGAGCCTATCAACATTGCTCAAATAGAACGCACAATATGTAAGCAGGGCCAGGTGACGTCTACAGAATCATCAATAGATGACACTCATAAAAATATATTTATACAAGTCCGTCCATGTATTTTTTGATTGAAATTATGCTCATCACAAGAAATGCCCAAGGCTGTGTTCTTTACTTCCTGCGTGCTTTTTAAGTTTCTTAAATGTACCATGTATTCCTTTTTGTGGTAATTGCATCGTGCTTTTACAACGTGGAATTGAAGTAATGAATCTCAAAATGGTAAACTCTGTTGGGAAGGACAAACTCTCATTTTATGACCAGTGAAAAGAATGGCCAACGACTTCAAAACTGTGCACAGAAAAAGCACCTTAGTCAGCCTCTGTATACGGGAAGCAGCAGCTTCATGGATGACAACAGCATCGGATAGAACTTCCAGCACATCCTCAACAAGCAAAGCATAAGTACTTACCTAAATCATAGAATGCAAAGCATATTAGATTTGGTGCAAGACTTGTTAGGATCACATGCAATAAGTGAAATAAACTGAAACATAAGTTCAGTAAATAAACAGATACTGAACTTTTTGGCTCTCATTACGTAAAAGAGATATTTCTAGACTGCATACCAAACTTGAGGGGATAATTGAGATCCCAAAAGAATCAAGCTCCAGTGATTCTATAGCCCCTGATACAATGTTGAAAGTGTATCCGCGCACCTGAAAATATAACAACAAAAAAATAGACGAGTGAAGGAATATGTAACGAAAGTTAGCAACCCATCAGAAGACTAAAAGAAGACTTACCTTCCCTATATTTCGTCGACCTGGTGTCACAACTTTGTACCCTACCTAGCAAACATCACAACGTAATACTTCAAAAAGTAAATGTTGACATCTGACTGCTAGTCTCACTTATAAATCCATTTTAAACAGGGACAAACTTCAATACATTCCAAAAACATATAAGGAAAAGAACCCACTCTCCCAAACTCAGAAGACAAAAATGAAAGTAAAAAGTAAAAACAAAACCAGAAGACAGAACACATGTTTTAACTGATATAAAATATATTTCGAGATTCACTGAAGAAGGAAGCCAAAACATACCAATGTTTCAAGCCCAATTATTTTAAATTCATTCTCAATTACAGTCTCATCCTCAACAAGCACAACATCACCAACCTGAAAAAAGTAATGTATTAAATACTTTATAGAAGCACTTATAAAAAGTGACATATTGGATACTTTATAGAAGCACTTATAATAATTTCAACAAAAAGACAATCAGAAATGCTACAGTGTTGCTTCTCATGAGAGTGATTGCAACAAGTCATTGACCAATATCAAAAAGAAGAGTGGAAAGGGGAAAAGGTTTAAGCAGTGAAGCTGCAAAACAACCCTTTTATTATGTACTATTGCCCATCTTTCCCAAGCTATCTTTTTCCCCCCTTTTTCATATATGAAAAGAAATGGAGCTCTAACAATCAAAGGAAGGATATACGTAACATGCAAATATAAAGCAAGCAAAGACATTAAACCCAAACTTATATGATTGCTAGAATTTATTAAAAGAAAAGCACCAAACAAACAATGTTTAAGGGCCTTTTCTTTTGAAATCAAATGTAATATACTCGCACACATCTGCTGGCTAGGTCTTGTCGCAAAGACCCTACAGCATCAAGAAAGAAAGCACGAAAATGAGTAATGACATCTTACTTGGCTAACATCCTCCAAAAGAAAACGTTCACATTCCCCTGACAGCAAGTTTGGCCTCACTTCTAGAAATAATACAACCCACTGCAGAAGAGATATTCCACACACACGCACATGATCAGAAATTAACAAAAAGAAAATCTCATAAAAGCAATAACAAAAGATAAATTAGAAATATTTTGCAATTGAGCTGTGAGTGTCGGGCAATCATTTTGCTAGCAAGTCCTAAAACAACAATGACAATTGAATCAATGCCAAAAAGGATTGCAAGAAATTAAATGCATAAGACCAGCATAAAAAATAAGGAAATTGTAGTTGACAGCCAAGGCGACCCACTGCTCAAAATATATAACCAATTTTTTCCTACTTCCTTTTTTCTTAAGGAAAATGGCGGCAAATCCATTATTTACTATGTAGAATTCATTTACTCAGTAAACTAATTGAGGCTTACTCATTAAATTCATTATTCACGGCATAATAAGGCAAGAATCAAGAATCTACTAAAAAAGTCAATTTTCAACCCCACAAATTAGGTCATTCTTATTTTTTATTGTACCATAAAATCGACCGTTTGAACAAATCACCTCATAAAATACTAGAAACTGAAAAACAATATAAACCTATCAAGTTTCATTTCTTTCTCGTGTTTTATCTTAACGGATAGAGAGCAAATACCAAACGAGTTCCAGCATAATATACAATTTTCTGAAAAATCATGGTTCGTAGCAATGCAAAAATATCCATCCACTACAGCATCTAACGCTTCACGCTTGATAAAATAAAACATATCGATACGCGACAAAATAAACTGAATTGAACAACCCTTTCAAAGCAAAACTAAAAAGACAAGTTCCATTTCATTTAAAACTTGAGAACTCAATTCTTACATAAGAGTGAACTATGTTTTCTCAAAACATATGATTAAAACCACATACCCAATAAAGCGATCGATTTGGCTACAAAACTTAGTCTCAACTTAACTCAGAATTCATAATTTTTGCTCCAAAACAAGAAACTTCTATTAAGCAAGCTCAGTCAACTAACAAAATTCATATAACAAAGGCACTAGAACACTTACAGAAGTAGTATCCACCCAAAGCTGCGAAACGAAGCCCAAACTCAGAGCACTTCGAATACTGATAACTTGCTTGGCAAGCAAGCTCGATCTCCTCATCACCTGTCTCCCTTTCCTCATCCCCATTCTTCCATTAGCCCTAACCAATTTCTCCTCCTCCTCCTCGTCATCATCATCACCACCACCATTCCCATCCTCGGAACGCACCAAATTCTCGTCCCCAAAACTTTTCTTCCTCTCTCCACTTCCCTTTTCATCCTTGAATTCCAGAAACCCCGATCCTCCATCCTTTTTCCTCTTCGCTTCTCTGCGATTTGTTTCGTAATTCTGGAAAGAATCTCCGTCCTTCTCCTTAAACCCCAATTCTGCGCGTAGCCCTAACTCCCCCGACCCAAACACGCTCGGAGTCCGAGTCTTGTTCGTGGCTTCCCTGCCGCGAAGGAAGAGAAACGACGTGCCGTTTTTACAAGGGCTTGGGGAAGAGAAGATGGCAAACGGTGGTGGTAGGGTTTTGGGGGTGGTGATTTTAGAGAGAGAAAGTGAAATCGAAACGCAATCGTACATGGTTCGCGAAACGAGCCTCCTCTCCGGCCAACGGAATTAGTAAGCTCCACTTCCAATCCCGGCTCTTTTATCAAGTCTACCGTCTATCAAGGGGAGACGAAAACACGGGGGCAAAACGACAGCGTTTAAAGGAAAATGAACTTTTTTTTTTTCAATAAGAGTAATTACGATTAATATAGGAAATAACATTTTCATTAATCTTGTTACTCAAAAAAAAAAAAGTGAGCTCAGTCTAATATATATAGTGTACATTTGAGATTAAAACTCATTGTTTTATAAGTTTCAAGGTTTGTGTTAAATAGGAGTGCTCGTATATATTGTTTAGAAATTGAGTTGAAATTAACAGTTTAAATTAAAATTATTATAGCATATGAAAGTTTTACGGTATAAAATATTTTTGTTTTACGCTTCAACTTATTTTCCCAAACACAAACTTAATACCATCAAAAATTAGTGAGAATTAATGGCTTTTTTTAGCTTTAATAGAAAAGGATTCAACAAATTGATTTTAAAGGTCTTCTAAGCTTATCGTAAATTAGTTAAAATTTAGGTCAAAGAGTAAAATGGTCAAATCGAGTATGTTCATGTCACCAAAGTCTCATGTTGTTATTAAAGTATTTAGAAACGTACTTGAAACTAATAAGTTGGAAATAAAATATTATAACTAAGGGTGGCAATTCACGTCCACGGATCGAGTTTGGGTCAAGTTGAGCCCTCATTTAAACAGCCAACACACCAATCCGAACCTGACCTATGAGCTGACTAGTCAAAAAAAGCTTAACCCGGACATGACCTGATGTGTAGATGGGTTAACCCCACCCAACCCGACCATACAATCCGCCAATATGCTACTTTGTGCATGTTTGTGTTGACAAGACACACTGACCCGCTAAACCTGATAGACCCGTAACACGATAGACCCAACAATAAGCCTAAAAAATAAACAATAATCCAACAAAACAAAACCATTAAAAAAGTTAACAAAACTTTGTATAAGTTTAACAAAAACAAATATGCTATAAATTAGAATCATGTCAAGTTGGATATACACTAATTTGACACATTAAAATTAATTTCAGGTTATATGAGTTCCATTAAGGTCGCATGAGTTCAATTTGGGTTACACAAGTTGATTAACAATTTTTAAGTCAATTTTTGGGTTAACATGATTTCGACACGTTTTTTACGGGTTATTTCGAGTTGATTTTGTGTTGGTTCGAGTCGACTCGAACCCAACTCGTTTTTTGTACGGGTAAAACGGGTTCGACCCAATTCCAACCCGAGGCCTATTTTTCCAACCCTAACCCGTATTTTTCGTATCGGGTTCGTGTCGTGTTATCGTATCGTGTTATCGTGTCGTGACCTAAATTGTTGGCCCTAATTATAACAGATGAGAGCTTTACACTATAACATACTTTTTTATCTATGCTATAACATATAATAGCTTTACATTATAGTAATTAAAACTAATAAGTTGGAGTGGCTTTGTCAAACAAAGCAAAAGGTTACACAAAAAGCTAAATGTTCACGTGCCTAAATTAATAGTTTTTGCGCAACAAATTTTTTCTTTTATTTCTAGCAACGTTGAGCACAAACAAATCTACATGATGAAGTCATTGTTTTCATTCTCATGTAACAATTCCCATAATGTTGTGTTATTATTAGTGTTACAAAGAATTCCTTTGATCCCTAGAGCACGTATAAAGGATGCAAGCACTTCTAGGGAACAAGCATCGCACCTAGATAAAAGCAGCATGCAGCTATTTTCTAACTTTTTTTCTGACGTTGTTTCCTCAATCCATTGGCATTTAACTCAGTAACTTCTCACTTGAGACTGTTATTATTTGGCCAAAAAAAAAAGTATTTCTTGAGACTAGCAGTAGCTGAAGATTCAATAATCATATACACAATAGGACAAAACGATGAGTTTCTCATTGTCTGAACTCTGAACACAGAAACAAGACAACAGAGTTTACTTCCCTAAAATAACAAGGTTAATCCCAGAATAAACAATCAAGGACATTTATATATCTCCTGTATATATATATATATATATATATCACATGCATATATAGTAGTCATTGTGACTCCTCTGTGACTGTACAGAAAAGAAAGAAGAAATCTGAATATGATGATCAGCAGAACTTCAAGTGGTTATTGCACTTGACGCAAGAGACATAAGTAGTCATGGGCTCGTCAGCACTCCTTGTCTGCATCTGATGGTAAACCGTCTTCCTCTGCCCGCACCGCCCGCATCTAAACTGATCCGTTGTCGCCTTCTCCTGTGCCGATGATTTACCACTCTGGCATTTCTCCAAAGGCTCTTTCTTTGATTTGCTTAATCCAAAGCTGCAATTCCTCGCTCGCCATCTGCGTGTTGGACATGGTCATCAGCCTCTCTGGCTTCACCTCTCACAGAAGAACCTTCCTCCTCAAGTCCGGGTTTTTGGGGTACTCAAATTGAACAAGATCGACCTGATTTTCTTCTTCTGATCCCTAAGATTCTTCTTCTCGAACATTGCTGTCTCCACTGCCGCAGCAACTTCAATAGGCTCGCAAGCCTCGACTTGATGCTTGAGACTCTTCTGATCGGCTTCGGAGGCTACTGTGGACAGAGCCACCACAAGGCGCCCTCTGATTTTGTTGCGACAAACATCCGTGCTTATTACTGGCGACTATGTACTCTAATCCTTTTTATTAATAACAACTTTGATGATCTTATGACGCTGATGAACATCATTAGCCTTGTTTGTAGCTTCCTTCATATTGGATTTTGCACTAGCAAGGCCATCTTTTTTCTCATTGCTCAGCTCTTCAATGAAAAAAGCCTTCCATGTCTGAATAATCTCAGAAACCAAAGATCGGATCTTTGTTTTGGATGTTTTGTGAGAGGTCGAAGCTTCTTTGCAACCTGAAAGTAATATACACAATGAATAAATATTGTTAACTAATTAGGATTATAAATTTACAAGACAAGTGATGGAGAACATATAAATATATGTTTAAGACAATTCTTTCTTGATCTAATCATACAAGCTGATATGTTTGTATAGATATGCTTTTCTGGTCTGGAAGAAAATTAAAAAATAATAAGGGTTAATTACATAATTGTACCTTTTAATTTTAACTTTTTTTTAATTTATCCATTTGTTTTTAAAAACTATAAATGTATTCTTTAAATTTTAAAAACTTATTTCAATTTCATCGCTCTGAATAAAAAAAATGAGTAAAACAATATGACTATCCTTAAATAGTTTTATACAATATTTTATGAATTAAAAAATTAAAAAAATCCTAAAAAAAACATTAAATCTCAAAAAAAGATCTTTTAAGTTTTACAAATTTTTAAATTTTAAAATATTTTTAACAAATTTTCTAAAAAAAGAAACATATATTTTACAAACAAATTAGGGTTAATTAAAGGTATTTTTATCTTATCTTTATTTTTTTAAGCCAAAAAAATCAATGAAGGATAAAATTAAAACAAGTTTTTAAAACTGAAAGTATAATTTAGTAATTTCTAAAAGCAGGACAAATTGAGAAATAATAAAAACTAGAAAGTATAGTTATGTTTATAACCCAAAATAATAATTATAATAATTTTTGGTCTCTATGTTACGTGCGTGCATGATGTTAGTCGCAATTATCTTATTTCCAACAGATTAATTTAGATATAATTCTTGAATTTTATATAATAAAGTTTATATATCATGAAAACGGTAGCGCCAAAAAACTGTATTTTCACTTTAAAAAACGTATTTTCAGTCACCAAAAAATTAAAAAAAAAAGCTTTATGCGAATAACATAATAGACACGTACTCTTTACTCCCCAGTGGCACAGGTTAGCATTACATTTCTGTACAAAATAACACATTGTTATGATATACCATATATAAGACAGAATTTGTTAAAACTTTGTCAAAATAATATCAATGGAGCCCACTCTACATAGAAGAATCAGAAAGATCATCATCACAGTAGTTCCTAAAAGAACCTATGGTGGCTTTAAAGAATGAAATAAGAAACTGCCATAAATAAGCCTAATTAGAAAAAGAAAAGTTTACAATGGGAATTAAGGTTGATATTATACGTACCATAGTAGAAACAAGAAGATCCTTGGTAATGGCGAAGCGTCTAAGTTGGTTTAGAGCGTCAATGCATCGCTAAGCCTCTGCTCCGTTCGCCCGAACCCCCTCGGTCGCTGCGATGTCCGCCGCCTTCTTTGCTGTACAAAAGAGATTCAACAAATTTTTCTCTATTGATCTTGATTTGAGTCCATTTGGTTTATAGATTTGAGTAAAAATTTTAAATTAATATTTAAATTTTTATGAGAGAAAATACTGTAGCAAAATAATTCAAACCGTGATTCGAACTAACGAACCAAACGGACTCTTAGAAACCAAAACGATGAACGGAAGCGGTTTTTGAAGAGATTATGATATGATAACGAAAGCTTTGGTTTTGTTTCTAACTTCTTATAATAAAGGTGTTTGCTTTACTCAGTTTCATGAACTCTATCAATGTAGCGTTTGGTTTCCTGCTCATGCTGAGAGAGGGACAAGCAAGTTCAAGTAGGAGTCAACTTTCCGTTTCTTAAATTTTCTTTTTAAATATGAAAATCTTTTCAAATAAATAAAATAGTTTCCTTCTTCAGTTTTTGTTTTTTAAGGATAGTTTCTTTTATTTTTTTTAAAGTTTTGAAACTAAAATAGAATAATATATTTTTGATTTGTTGAACCTTCTCCGAACTCGCCTTGGACAAGAGAAAATTTCCTAAACGGGAATTTTGAGAAAATAAAACAAGCGTTTATGCGATACTTGTTGCGTGTCCTATTTAGAGCAACTTCGTACTCCTCTCTTGTGTTAAAAAATAAATAAATAAATAAAGCAAACAAACAAACTCTCTTGTTTTCTTTTCTTATTAAAATATCCAAAACACCCTCATGTTTTGCTGTTTTTGCCTAATAACACTTTTGCTCTTTTTATTATTAAAATAACTAAACCACCTCATTTGATATTAAAATCATACTCAAAATATCTCATGCAGCACTTAAATTTTTAAAAAAATTTTAATATTATCCTCTCAAGTATATATTAAATGTTATTTTAAATATAATTTGACTTAAAAATTAAAAAAATCAGTTTAAAATGTTCAAACAAATATTTTAATCAAGAAAATACTTAATTATTTTGAGAGTTTCTAACTTTTTAATATTGATTTCATTTAGTATTTTAATTAAATAATGTTTTAAATTGTATTTAGTAAACATTAGAAGGAATAATTTAGTTTTTTAAAAGTTAATCAAAAATGAAAAAACTTATCAAAAACAAAAACACACATACATAAAATAACCTTTCAATTTAATGTATATTGGGAATAATAATGTTAAATTTTTTAAAAAAATTAATTATTTCAGGGTATTTTGAGTATGATTTTAAAAATACAAGGAGTGTTTTAGACATTTTAATAAGAAGGGGGACAAAAGTGATATTTAGGCAAAACACATAAGATGTTTTTAGCATTTTAATAATAAGAGAGGTAATAATGGTATTTAGGCAACACATGGAGTGTTTGGGTATTTAAAAAAACAAAAACAAAACAACAAAAACAAAAACCTATTTCTCTTTTTTTTTAAATTTTTTTTTAGGTTTATATCACAATTTACAACATATTTTACATTCTTTCCCTCTTTTTTTCCCTCTAATAAAGGCCAATAGAGCTTGAACTTACTGGAGCCCTTCTAAAGTGTTCGAAAGAGTAGTTTAAACTATGAACAATATAAAGCTCTCACATATTATAGTAAAAAGCTTCATTATAAAGCTCTCACATACTATAGTTCTCAAATATAAACTGATAGTTTAAACTACTCTCACAGACACCCTATTCATGTTCCCATTGTCATGTATTTTAGGCATTTCTAGTTTAGAAGTAATTACATTACCCATTTTTAAAAAAAAATTGTCCCTTTTTTAAAAAAGAATTAATTTTCCAGATACCCATTTTACCCTTTTGTATATATTGATATTGATCACTATTATAAAGTATCAATCTTTATGATAAATGACACAAGATCCAACAAATTTTAATTTATAATCTTGTTTTATCATCATAAAGTTGTAATTTTTATTGTAATAATCATGCATAATAATCCTATTGCTTTAAATTTATAATTTTATTTCATAAAGTTGCGAGCTTTATGCTCTTGTCATGGATTAGTATAGAGTTTTTGTTATTTAATTTTATTAATAATAATAATCGTAACTATAAAGTTACGATGCTTATCTTAGTGAATATATTTACATAGATAATTTTAAGGACCTTTTTTTCTCAAGCTTATTTTATCATCATAAAGTTACAAACTTTTGAGAACTGAGATAAGGGGTAGACATTTTCAAATTACGAAAAGGGGGTAGACCTTCATTCAAAAAAAATTTACAGATAGTAGTATTATTATGCATATGATTTTAGATGATTTTGTAATAAAAATAAAATTGTAGACATATTTAAAGTATACGCAATATATTGACATTTATGTCATTACTCTTTCCTAATACAATTTAGAAAAAAAAAATTACTCGAAAACTATTAACCCGACCATTTGTGTACCTTAGTTAAAACACAGATCAAAATACAGTTTTTTTTTTTAACTTTAGAGTAGAAAAACTATATATATATATATATCCTTGAAGTTGGGTACGTTTATTGTACATGTTGACAGTGAATTTAGTTCAACAATTACTTCACAGATCACGCATGAGGATTAATGATAAAAGTTTGTAGAAAAACCAACGCACAAAAAATTATAGTGGATTACTCTGAGTTATGTCCAATTTAAGGTTTTCTTTTTTATTTCTTTTGAGTACAAAAGTGTGAGAGGGCCCAGAAGAAGTTCCTTCTTTAGAGTCTTCCATCCCTGTTTATAGCTATAAATTCACATATAATGATAAAATTATAATAATTTAAATGTAAAATTGAGAATATCTATTTTTTGATTTTGTTCCCACTTTTTTCATATTTAACCTTCCATAACTGTTACGAGGATCACGTTAATCCCTAATTGGTGGAGATTTAATTTCCTATATTTGCAATTCAAATATGTGCCTCTAGGTTTGATGAACTTAGATATTTCCCCGATTCGACTTTGTGCCTTTTCTGAGATATCTCGACACTTGCAAGACCCTATCGACTTGTCCTCCTATAGAGATCCCTTCTAAGACTCGGGCCTTTATTGAGCTTTTTTCAATCTCGACAATAGGCCATGACGTCGAGATTACCCGTAACAACTACCCCCAGCGTGGAGTGACTCTTTAAGTTACTTCGCACTTCTTAAGGTCGAGGCTTAAAGTCTCCCGTCACTTACCCTATGTTTGGTTGAGTGGTGGGAACCGTGGTTCCCACCATAAACTTAATTATGAATAGTGTAAAGCTCTCATATGCTAACAATAAAACAATTGTTACAGTATAAAGCTCTCATATGTTACAGTAAAAATAATTCTAACCACTGGTTCCCATCACCCTTTCAAACCCTTTTTAGTAGTCATGCTTGCTTGGATTTGAGGGTTACTTTTGGTTAAGGCTGGCAATTCGGGTCCACGGGTCGGGTTTGGGTCGGGTTGAGCTCTTATTTAAACAGCCAACCCGAACCCGACCTGTGACCCAACAGGTCAAAAAAAGCCCAACCCGGACACGACCTGATGTGTAGACGGGTTGACCCGACCCGTGCAACCTGTTAATATGCTACTTTATGCATATTTGTGTTGATACGACACACTGACTTGCTAAACTCAATAAACCCGTAACACGATAAACCTAACAATAAGCCTACAAAATAAACAATAACCTAACAAAACAAAACCATCAAAAAAGTTAACAAAGCTTTGTATAAATTTAACAAAAACAAATATGCTAGAAATAAGAATCATGTCAAGTTGGATATACAAGAAATGTTAGACTAATTTGATATATTAAAATTAATTTCAGGTTATATGGGTTGCATTAAGGTCACATGAGTTCAATTTGGGTTACACGGGTTGATTAATAATTTTCAGGTTAATTTTCGAGTTAATCTAATTTCGACACGTTTTTGGCGGGTTATTTTGGGTTGATTTCATGTTGATTCGGGTTGATGCAAACCCAACCTGTTTTTTGTACGGGTCAGACGGGTTCGACCTAATTTCAATCCGAGGCCTATTTTTCTAACCCTGACTTGCATTTTTCGTGTCGTGTTATCGTTTCGTGATCTAAATTATCGGCCCTATTTTTGGTGAAGCTTTTGACCAGTGCCATGATTATCACCTGCCACTTTGACTCCTTGGACAACCAAACAGTCACGTCGATTGTTACGACCTCCAGTTCATTGTGTCAAATGTTGCTTTAGATTCAAAGGTTTTTCAATCTGGGCTGTAAAATGGTTTTGGAAATTTTCCACCTAAAATCTGAGTCTTAGGATGGTGGCCTTTGGTTGCCTTAACCTTAGCCCTTGGATTAACAGTTTTCGATATGATGGTTAAGATTTTAACCCCTAAAAGCATATATAAAACCAACTTCTGGATTTTTTTTGGTCATTTCAATCCGAGTTCTTATCGTTACTCTGCCAAAAACACTCCAGCCCTTTCGAAAACTTGGAAAACCCTCCTAATTGCTCTTTTCGGGCTCTTTACTTCGTTCCATGTGTGCTTGTCACCATTCTGAGTGAATCAGGCAACTCCAAGCATCTCAACACAAAGCTTTGCAAGCTAGTAAGTATTCTTGCATTTCTGGTTCTCATCTCACTATTTTTCTTGTTTTTATGCCAAGTCCATGCAAAAATAGGTTAGTTTGCAAATAGAGCATTAATAATAGTTGGGAAAAACCTCGTTAGGCCATTTTAATAGCATTTATGTGGGTTTGAATCAAAAGTTTAACTTGAATTTTTGAAATTATGTGTATATTATGAGACCCAAATCAAAACAAATACCTAGAAACCATTATCATCACCATCATTAATTTTGGATTCTCCAAATTGAGATCCAAATCAACGCAAAATTATAAAGCCCATCTCATATTCACTGTAAAAAAGAAGAAGAGATTATTGAACTCCAAAATCAAGAGGTCTGAATCAGCATTAACGGTCTCGCTAGTGAGAACTTGCTTCCTAGGCTAGCGATGGGGAGCTCTGTCACAGCAAGAGAGGTACCTCAAGAATGGCGTGGGTTCCCGTCGGCGAGCTCGAACTCGCGACGGATTGGATGGTGCAGAGGGGATCGTACCAAAGGAGGCAGATCTGAGAGAATTAGGCTTTTAGGGAGTGACGGTGGGTTAGGTGGCATCATCTGAGAGGGAGAGGAGGAGAAGAAGAAGAAGAAGAAGTAGGTGGAGAGAGAGACCAGGTTATGAATCTTCATTTTGGTTTTTTGATGGTTTTGTTCAAGTGTTTGCATATATGTTGGTGATTATCATGAAGTTATTAATCCAAATATATGTTGATGGTTTTGTTTAGGTTATCTTTTTTTTTTAATCTTTTTCCCAGGATGTTAATAAATTTACAACTGATTTATTAGTAACCAATGTGTTTGGTTTGTGAAGGCTTGTATATAAATATCTTGATTGAAGAAGAAGAAAAAGCAGAGGAAGAGATGCTCGGTTTGTAGAGAGTTTTTTAATGGATTTTGTGTTTGGTTTTTGTTTTTTGTTTATGTTTTACAATTTTTAATTTTATGTAGTCTAATTTTTAATTAAAAATGTAATAAAAATTATTGTTTTACTAATATAACCTTGATATTCAATCATGTGCGCGACAAGTAATCATTAAATGGACAGAAAATTGACGTCTGTGAGTTAAGTTCATCCTTTTATACCCTTTTCAAGAGTTCAGGTCCGTTGAGCTAAAAAAAATAGGAGTCTAATGAGTTACCTTTTACATAATTGAAGGATCGGCCAAACAATTTACTTAAAAATAAACACATAATTATTGTTATACTAAGTTCACAATCACAAAGTTGGCACGTTTAAACCAAACAATAAATTTATACTTGATCGGTTCGCTCTGCTACAAATATAGAGTTTGGTCGTCTATTTTAATTTTTTTTTAAAACATTATTACAAGACACTAGTGATGTTATGTATTATTCGTTAATAAAAGATAGTTTGCTCCTAAACATTTTTCTTTTTTTAAAGAACGTCTGCCCAAGTTCAAAAAGTAAAATTGGCATTCATATGGTATAAAAATTTTGAAAAGACCAGAATTTTTTTTTATTGGAATTAATATTCGCTGGTGAGTGGTGACACCAAATACGCAAATAAAGTCCTCAAAATAATGTATAGAAATTAACAGATTAAGCCCGAAACGCACAAATACCGTGTCACCATCAGCCGCCTTATTGGAAAACGAGATCTAAATCCTGGAAAAAGCATATTCTGTTTGGGCAAATCCTAATCCTCTTCCTAAGGGGGTTAATATAATTTCAACAAAAGTTGGGATTGATTTGCTAATTACTTTCTCCCACTCATATCTCGCCACGTGTAGCCGAAAAAGAATCGAATTTGGAGTGCCACGAGAAGTGCTTTTGTTTCGTGGTACATATAAGTGGCGACGCAAAGCCTCCGATCGATCTGAGAACTTCTCTTTCTTCAAACTCCTTTCTTTCCCTTCTGCGACCTTCCCAGGTAAACTCTCTCTCTCACTCTCTCTCTCTCTCTTTCTCTCTCTTCTCTTTTCTGTTTTTTCCTGTTGGAACTGCGGAAGTTTATTTTATTTTATTTTTTGTTTATTTTATGTTTGGTTCTCGAGAATCAGTTGAAAAATAATGTAAAGTTGGCGTCTTGGGAATTGGGACGGAAATTCCTTCCCGACGTAATCTTTATCTGGGGATCTTGATGTTAATTTCTCAGAAATTGAAATTATTTTTGCGCTTATGTTTAAAGAGATCCGTTCTAGGCGATGAGAATTGTTAAAGTTTTGAGCTTTAATTTACGACCTTATCTTGAAATCTGAAATATTGATTCAATAAAGATGAATTTGGAATTTTGCTTCGGTTTTTGGTTATTTTGATTATTGAGTTGATTTAGGTTAAGCATTCGTACCAGGTTAATTTGCTGTTTTGTTTGTTTTGTGCTCTTAGTTAGGTTTTCGTTCCTTTTTACTTCAATTATAACACGAAAATTTGTTCACCAGGAAATTACTTTATTTCACGCTTTTATTTCTCATCATTCTAGTTGATGATTTACACACTTTTTTTTTTGAAACCGAAACCCTTTTGTCATCTCTTCTTTTCTTTCTTAAAGTTCATTTGCTCGATTTATTTTTCTTCCAGCTTTCTCGGTTAGTGAGTGTTACGGGCTTGGCATATTGTTTTACATTGTGCATTAACTAGTTCAATTGGTTGTTTTTGACTCTGGACTGCAGATTTGACAGCCTGATCTTCATGAATTCAAGAGCTACTGAAGCATCCCTAGTTTCCTGTAAATCGGGAAACAACAGCAACCTCTGCTTCTTCTGGATTTTGCTTTGCTTGTTGCCGAAATTCTTAGGAACTCCTTTTGCATACGTCAACTTCCTGTTGATTAAGGCCATTGATCGAAGCCCTTCAGCTTTTGAGGAGATTAACCCGTAGCCACAATTAACGTGGCCATCCTTTCTGCAGTGTTGATAGCCTAAATCGTACTGAGCAACATGGTTTCCTCTCAGCTTTCTGGTTTGGCGAATAACTGCTTCTGTACACCACTTCAAACCCAGTTTCCGCTTTCAAAGAACGCCATGGATCCTGTAGTTTCAGATCATGTTGAACTAGATTTCTCAGATATATTTGGTCCAGTATCTGTTCAGGCACCAAAAGAAGTGATTTGTGATGATTTAGATCTCTCTGTCATCGTTGAAGAGTCAAATGAGATTGCATATGATGATCCAGTCGTAATTCACAACCGTTCACATTCTCTAGTTGGCCCATCATCTTGTGTGAGTCAATCCTTGAAGGTCGGTAAGCTCACCATACACGAGACAGAGGATGTAGATGAACTGCTAGAGTGTGTTGATAGAAATGCTGTCAAGAAAATTCAGGAACCTTCTGATGATGACGACTTTGCCGAGAAATCTCCTCAGGAAGTTGATGGCAATTCCATGAAGGTTGAAACTGTGGGGATTGAAGATTTTGAGGTCTTGAAGGTTGTTGGGCAGGGTGCATTCGCAAAAGTATATCAGGTGAGGAAAAGGGGGACGTCAGATATATATGCAATGAAGGTTATGCGGAAGGACAAGATAATGGAGAAGAATCATGCTGGATACATGAAAGCTGAGAGAGATATTTTAACTATCATAGACCATCCATACATTGTCCAGCTCAGATACTCATTCCAAGTAATTTCTAACTCATCTATTTATCTTTATATGCTTCCCATATTGAATTCATTTATTTTTTAATGTATTTTGATATTTAAAACTCTTTAGGACTCTGTTATTGTCATTGTGTCAAAGAACAGTTCAAATTGTTTTTTACTTTTATAAACTTGACCAATTTTGATAATGGCTTTACTATTAGATGGGTAGGCAAAGTTTTTGACTGACTGTACATATCATTACAATATATTGGTGGCCACCTTTGTAATGTTTTCAAAGTTGGAAGCGAAGGGAATGAATGAGAGTTTAAGGGGTTCAATGTACTTTAGCTTTTTATTCTTTACCATGACTGGAATATTAATTTGAGCTTACTTTTTTGCAGACAAAATATAGATTGTATCTTGTGTTGGATTTTGTTAATGGAGGTCACCTGTTTTTTCAGCTCTACCACCAGGGCCTCTTTAGGTAGCGTTTAGTTTTAAATATGATAGTACGTGCATTAATTTACATGTTCGATGGATGGAAATTAACATACAGGCTTTTATTCTTTTCTTTCAGAGAGGATCTAGCACGTATATATGCTGCTGAGATTGTTTCTGCGGTTTCTCATCTCCATGCAAATGGCATAATGCATAGGGATCTTAAACCTGAAAATATCTTATTGGATGCAGATGGCCATGTACTTATCTATTCTCTGTCTAATTGTGCCTTTGTGCTCACTTTTAATTAGTTGAGTTGTGAATGGTGATTAGTGTAACTGACACTGTTATTAATATGTTAGGCCATGTTGACTGATTTTGGGCTCGCTAAGCAATTTGAAGAGAATGAAAGGTCTAATTCCTTGTGTGGAACTGTAGAGTATATGTCACCTGAAATTGTTCTTGGAAAGGGCCATAATAAGGCTGCAGACTGGTGGAGTGTAGGAGTCCTATTATTTGAGATGCTTACTGGAAAGGTTTGTGCTCTTCTTATTCCTGGATAATTTGATGTTTTTACATTAGCAACTTGTCTTTTTTAGCAATTCTGGAAAGAAGTACTAAAATTTGGCTATTGCTCCAATATTTCAAATATTGAAACTAAGCACTTCATTTTTCTTGTGGCTATGAAGATTTTTTTTTTTTTTGTTTTCATTTTTTTGGTTGCCTTAGGTAGAAGAAACTTGTCGATTTTCTCAACTTCAGTTTTATTTATTTATTTAATGGTTTTCCTATCACGTTATCTTTGGTGCATACCGTCTTTTCTATTTTCTAAATTTTGCCTACTTTTATTCAGATATAAATTTTGATTGTTTATTTTACACAGGATTGTGCTTTCTCAAAATCTTGGTTGAATATTATCATGTGAATAAGATTAAATATATCAAACAATTCAACTTCTGATCGCAAGGATTTCAGAATTTATAACATAGATTTAATAAAGTTAAATTCGTAGTTTCTGACGTGAGATTAACATTTTCTCTTGGCTTTTTTCTTTTGTAGCCTCCTTTCACTGGAAGCAGGGACAAGATTCAGCAGAAGATAGTGAAGGATAAGATCAAGTTGCCTACATATTTATCAAGTGAAGCACATTCTTTGTTGAAAGGGGTATTTATTCTTTATCCATTTTACTCATGATCTTCACTTGGGCTGTTTTGTGGGTCTCTTTTTCATCCTTTGAGATGGGATCCACAGTTTTCCAAAAAAAAAAAAAAAAAAAAAAGAGGGATCCACTGATGAAGCTAAAGCCCACACGAATTAAAGTTATGGATGAAGAAACTTGATTTTTTGGTTATGTAAGAGAAAAGAAACTGTTTTATTTAACGTACAAGATTTTATCAAGTCTTTCAAGATGAGCAAGATCAGTTGTGTTGATTTTCTCGAAAGTCTTGGTCTAACTTTTAAGTGTTACATTTCTTCTGTATTCTTATGAAATCACTAATTGGCGTCAAATTCACTACTTAAGGTACCAATGGAGAAATCGTTGCTTGCTCTTTGAAAAATTCGTGATAAGTGTGTTTCACTGAATAGATTTGTGAACATACAAGATTTTCTGAAGTCTTTAAAGATGAGCAAGATCAGTTGTGTTGATTTTCTTGAAAGTCTTGGTCTAACTTTAAGTCTTACATTTCTTTCATATGAAATCACTAATTGGCGTCAAATTCACTATTTAAAGAACCATGGAGAAATCGTTGCTTGCTCTTTGAAAAATTCGTGATTAGTGTGTTTCACAGCATAGATTTGTGAAAGTGTTTGAAAGGGCTCTTCTCTTTCATTTGAGATTTTCTTGCTATTAGAATTGAGCAAATCTGTTTGTGCTTTCAGCTGCTACAGAAAGAAGCTGGCAAGCGCTTAGGCAGTGGAGCTCGAGGGAGCGAAGAAATCAAGAGCCACAAATGGTTTAAGCCAATCAACTGGAGGAAACTTGAGGCTCGGGAAATCCAACCAAGTTTCCGCCCCGAAGTCGCCGGAAAACAGTGTGTTGCGAACTTTGAGAAGCACTGGACTGACATGCCACTTGTAGATTCTCCCGTTGCTAGTCCAATTGGAGGTGGAAACTTCACCGGCTTTTCTTACGTGAGGCCTGCAGCCTCTTTCCTTAGGAGGGATCCGCCTCTCCGCTAGGAATGCCCTTCACTGCCCTCAAGATGCAAGTTGTTTGGGGAATTTCCCCATTTCTTTATTTGTGTGTTATGTTCTTTAATCAAAGGCTTGAAACCTGTACTTGCTTTCCAAAAGACGGCCTTGCTGTTGTACCTTAAATGTCCAGCCACTGCTTGCTTGGCTACTTTATATTTGCAGACACATTTGCAAACGTGCTACTTTGATTTTTTTTTTTTCCTGTTCTTGGCTGAAGTAGGGATGTAATCTATCAATCTATTATCCATATATACATGTCTTTTTTTTTGTTGCTGTTGGAACTATGAGCTGCACGTTGTTAAAGGTACTTAAATATGAGAATGTTCAAAAATTATAAATGGAGAGATTTCTACTATAGGATTTGAAAAAATGAACTCTAGGTAGGTCTAATTTTCAGAGGATAGACTTGGATTAGAAACTGTTATCTGTATACTTTTTTAATTGCTATTTTATTTTGATAAGATTTTGTCATAAAAAACGTATAATATTCATATAAGGTCTGATGGTGAAAATTTCTATAGCACATTAAAGGTTTTTACCGTCAAGAGAGTGGTAGTGTACGTTTTTTTATCACTAGATGGAATAAAATAAAAAGAAAAAAATTGGTAAAATGGGTGAGGTTTGACTATTGAGAAAGTGAATCCTACTTGGTGGACATCTTTTTAATTCGTAGTTCGTACCATAGATATCTCTCTTGACGGTGTTTGAATGAATTTCTGAACATCATTCTTCCTTAGTGCGCTCCACTAATGATGTTCAATCTAGACTAATAATGGTGGAGAGTTTTAGAACAAGGAGAAAAAGGAATTTTGAAGAGAGAATAAAAGACAAAGGAGTGAGAAAAAGGTCCTCACTTCTTGATTTTTTTGCCCTATTTATACTTAATTTGTCCTAATTAACCGTCTCAATAATCATTTTATTTAAACAATTACATTTTTTTTGGTTTAGGGTTTTCTATGATTTTTTTGTCAGTTAAAACCCAATAAGAATGTTCTTTATTTTTTAATTTGTTATCTTCTTTGGGATTCGTGCGCACTCACATGTTTCTTTTTTATATGCATTTAAAGAAATACACGACTCTTCATTAATGGTCCCCTTGACACATTAACAAGCGCCCAGCTCTTAACGGTTGTGCTAAGGTTATTGCGTGACATTTGATCTAATCGATAAGAGTGACATCTTGATATGTCAACCAATGTATCTTAGATATAGATTGATTTTATGGTTCAAGTCATAGGAATTCCCTAGTTTGGCTATATGGGTCATTTAGGTTCTCGATCTCATTATCATTCGGTAGAAGTGGCGGTATGAGGCTGATGTCCGTTATTGAGGATAACACCTGTCAGTTTGGTGGAAAATCCCCCAAAGAAGAGTCTTTGTACTAAAGGGGTCCTATTCATAAAAACTAAGGTTGTTAAACAGACCATTGGAGTCTGTATAAATCTCTCAAGAGAGTGTTACTTGAGCAAAGGAAGCGGGGTGGTTTCTTCTCCTTTTTTTTGTCAAAAAAGTGTTGCTTTAATATTTTCAGGACAAATTAAAGCCATGGCACTGTCTGTATAATCGGGAAAAAAAGAAAAAAGAAAAAAAAAACTATTAATGGATAAAGCCCAAGACACGCAGAAAAAGGCCAGCCTCTGCTGAGGGTTTCTTCCCAATTGGTTTCTCGGGAAACACAAAAAAAAAACTTTCCAACGTAAAGCCACGATTTGGTTATTATAACCAGCCATGGCTTGTCTGCTATCTCCCAGTGCAATTACACTCAAACACAATCCCAAATTCCTATACTCTTCTCCTTTGAACCTCAAAAACCTCTGTTTCCTCTCAAACACAAACCATTTCACAACTCATCCGACAACATCATTAACCTGCAATGCATTCCTCGACAACATTAACATCCCCGAAAACTTAAAAGAAACTCTTCACCTGGACCAAATCCCACTTTTCCTTTCTGGGTTTCTGCAGTTTGAGAGAATAACTGAAGGTTTAACAGAGACACAGAAGTGGGGGTTTCTTGTTTTGCCTGGTTTGACATGGATATACTTGACTGCAAGGCCTGGTGTTCTTGTGGGGGCCATTGATTCATACCTTCTTGCTCCTCTTTAACTTGGTTTGGACAGCTTGACTGGAAGGAGAAGCTTGAAGAGGACTGATTTTGTGATTGGGGATAAGTTGGGTGAAGGGTCTTTTGGTGTGGTCTATTCTTGTGCAGTGCTTCCAAAAAATGTGAGTGATGTTGAAGAGCCTGTTCAGAGGAGAGGGAAAGGGAAAGCAAAGAGGTTGGATGAGAGGTTCAAACGGAAAGTCATTCTCAAAAACGTAAACTGGGAAGTTCTTGGACCTTTATATACCAACAGTTTTGGTTCTTGCTCTATTAGGAGGCATTTGGTTGCTTTATATTATTGTTGTGTTGATATCATATTGATTTAATTGAGTTTTTGGCATATTTGTTCCCTGGACTTTGAATCCACTAGTTGCCCTGAACTTTTAGTTCTGGTAATTATTACTTGAACTTTATGAAATGTTTCAGAGTACTTCTAGATCGGCGAATGATATTAATTTTTTGAAAAAATAAGATGCCTCATGCATGCTACATGGCGTGCTCAAATTGTCATAAGTCTAACGAACTCACATAATGCGCATGGGGCGTTTCAACCCAAATTTAAGAGCCATCATTGATTTAAAGATTGCAATATTTTTTTAAATTCAGGATAATTTGTCAAAATTAAGAATTTAGACAGTAACGCTGATCATGAAAACCTCAGTGACGAATGTGCTAATTACCTTCTTCGGTTTTTGCTCAAGATGTCATGTTGAACTTGAAACTCCTTGCATTATGGTTACTTGTAAATTGTTTTCTTGTAGTGGCTTCTGACTGATGTCCTAACCATCATAAGGATTGTTTCTTTTGTTGCGAACTTGCGTGTTGAGTCTAATGAGAGTCGGACAAGGAAATGTAGAGTTGCTCGTAGAAGAGGAAAGCTTGTGTTTCATAATTATGTTGTTGATGTTGCAGTTTGAATGTATTATTCTTTTTTATTATACATTTCTTATTGGATGAGAATGTTTAGGTTAAAGTTGGAGTCCAAGGGGCTGAAGAATGTGCTGATTATGAAGAGTGGTTTAATTATAGGCTTTCAAGAGCAGCTTCTGAAACATGTGCCGAGTTCCTTTGTAGTTTTGTTGCTGACAAAACCAATACACAGTTTGCAAAGGGTGGCAAATGGCTTGTTTGGAAATTTGAGGTAATTTTTTACCCCACTTCAAAACTAAGTATTTGAGGATATATGCATACTTTTGTTGCCCATGTGACTTCTTGGTTTTAATTTTTACATTTATATCACAAATTCTCCAAAACTCCATGCATGTTTTGTTGAAAGTTGTGAACTCGTAATGTTATACAAAATATGTCCTCAAGCCTAAATGAAAAGTTGCCCATCTTCTAGGGAGATCGAAGTCTTGTGGATTACATGAAGGACCGAAACTTTCCATCTAACTTATAGTCTGTCATGTTTGGGCAAGTCTTGCAAGGAGTGGACTCTGTAAAGCGGAGTGCATTGATCATCAAGCAAATTATGCGCCAGATTATTACTTCGCTAAAGAAAATCCATGACACAGGCATTGTTCATGGTGATGTAAAGCCCACCAATTTAGTAGTGACAAAACGGGGACAGATCAAGCTCACAGATTTTGGTGCAGCAACAGACCTAAGGATGGGAAAGAACTATGTCCAAACCGTGGCCTGTTTGATCCCGACTATTGTCCTTCCGAATTATATGTCTTGCCAGAGGGAACACCAAGTCCTCCTCAAGAGCCAATTGCTGCCCTCCTTTCTCCAATCCTTTGGCAGGTATTGCAGTCTCACATTTATGCAATAAAAAGAACAAAGTCACTTTTCTGCTCCTTCCAAATCATGCCAGCATCTAAGGGTTTTTGGCTCTATTACTCCAACTTCTTATTGAGTGATAGTTTGATCCTCAAACTTTTTAGCTGACTTAGGTTTCTTTTTTTTTTTTGGGCAATTTGGTCCCTAATAATAACATTGATGACAATCCGTTTAAAATTCAAAGGAGGCAGCTGCATGCCCGACGCGTAAAAACTAGGATTTTTTACAAATGAGCAAAATGTTTTGATTTTCAAGCGTTTTAAGGGGCATTGAAGATACCTTTTTGTTCTTAGGTGATTGTTTTTATAAGATTTCAAGTGTCATGCAATTGAAATGTGATTAACTTTATTAAATTTTAAAAATCCACTACCCATTTTATGTTCAGGGACTAAAACTTGTAGGGCATGGATTAATTAGCTGGAAAAAAAAAGGATCAAACCGTCAAAATGCTAATAGTTCAAGGACTAACAGTAGTATATAACAAATGCTAATATGCCATGATGTTGGCGACTTTAGTGACAAACTTGCAAACATACCTTTTTGCATGTGTTCAGATCATAAGTTGATATGGTTACTAGGCTTTTTGAGCTTATTCTGGTCTTTCTTTATGTATCAGCATCGATTTCCTCTTCTAACGTGCACACAATTTACTGTTTCAGCTGAATAGTCCTGATCTGTTTGACATGTATTCTGCTGGGATTGTACTCTTACAAAAGGCAATACCAACTGTAAGGTCTGCAGCCGGCTTAAAGAATTTCAACTCAGAACTAAAAGCGTTTAAATATGACTTGAACAAATGGAGGGAATTCAGTCAGAGATTGCCCGACTTGACGATTCTTGACCTCGACTCGGGTAGGGGTTTGGATCGAGCAACTAAGCTAATTTCAGAGAGAGGTTCCTTTAGAAGAGGACGTTTATCAGCTGGTGCTGCTTTGAGGCATCCTTATTTCCTGTTGGGTGGCGACCAGGCAGCTGTAGTTCTTTCAAAGTTCAGCCTTACCAGAGAGTGAACGTCTCAGTGATTCAAGTACATATATTACTCTTTTTCCAATTCTTCCATTATCTCAAAATTTCAACACATTGACTTGGGCCAATATATGTTGGTGATACTTGTTAAGCATTTGATGGTGGAAATTTGAATCAACATTTGGTTATTCATCCTTGGATGCTGGATGAAAAGTTCCTATTGGCCTCTTTTTGGGCCACACTTGTATCCTTGGTGAGCCAATTTTGTTATGGAGAAACATCCAATGACCCAAGAATGATGTGTTTTGTAACTTCTGCTTCCATATGTTACAACAAGCCAAACAAAAGTTTAATCTATTTTATAGAGCTCCAGTGCAATGACCAGCCGTTGCAGTCCGACACAATTAAATTTTGGCTACTTGGGAATCTCATATGGGGGATCTATTTTTTCTTTTTTCTTGGCCTAAGGATTGTTCTGTCCTGCCTGTTGATTAGTGGTAGTACCATGGTGGAGCCATGCGGGGCCCACATTAAACCTCCGGTGGATACCAACTTTGTATTGTCTCACTTTGATGGCAAAATTTTTATAATATTCTTTTTCTTATTTTGAACCGGAGATGTTTATTATGTCGAATCTCGTAAGTTTTGCATACCAACCAACAAAGCATGGGAGTTAGTATTTTTTTTATTTATAGGTATTCAAAAGATTATTATGTCAATTAATGGTAAGAGATTGCATCTATCAATAAAAAGTTGACAAGTCATTGCCACGTAAGTTGGTAAAAAAAATAAATATTAGAGTTAATATTCCTGATTCCTGCTTTATCATACCATTTTACTAGGTTCTTTCAGCACTACCGAGTGTTGGCCACTTCTGCAACACTAAACTCGGATGCTTGTGTGCCATGATCAACTATCTATTCTCTTGAACTCACTCTGTTGCTCAACATTTTGACGCAGATGCGCAAAAGTGGACCTGTTGAACAACTTCTACAGGAAAAGGAGTAGATATTTGACGGGCAATAATTCTTCTGTTTCTCATACTTTGTATAGCCACAAATTTTCATACTAACTTCTGTAATTCAGATTATTGCTTTGTATATGTCCCGAGCACCATGCCTTGTAACCCATTTTAACTGACAATTATTGCTATGCAAGGGATATGCAATATGCATCTCACTAACCGTCACCATTGAGCACTTTTCTTGCTTCCCTGAGAAAAATGGTAATGCCAAGAACTTTTCCCCTCAGGGATACTTTTGCACAATGTTCTGGGTATCATTGTATTTGGCGAGAAAACGTAAAAGAGGGTTCACGTTCCTTTTCTAAAGAACTGAAAATTTGGCCCATCAAAGTAATTGGCTCAAAATTTTGTGTATATTTCCCAAAATTTAGTGCGCTTCTGAAGTTAAAAAAATTAAGAACGGATAGTTTTTGGATTATGATTAATATAAAAACCAATGAAAACTACTTTTAAAAGCTCAGTCAATCCCAAACTCACAACAACATGGTTTCTATTCTTAGTGGTAATGCACAACATTATCCTACCTCCAAAGTAATTCTCCTTCTTTAACTTTTCCCTTGCATGGACACAGGCAGAAATTACCTACACTTAGCGATGGAGGATAAAATTACCTAGAGAAACACAAAGTTTGGCTTCAAAAGCATCTTGATCCCAAACGTTGATCCTCAATGAAGCAATCTCAAAGCTTAGGACCGCTACCAGAGAGTGTGCCTAAGAACATGGCTATAAACAGCGCTGACTTCTAGCTTAACTGGTGACATATATGAGTTGCAATACATATATCTGATTAACATTTACGTAAAAGGGTGACATATTGGTCAACTTGAAAGTGACACATTTATATGGGTTGACACGAGTATTATCCAAATTGCCACCCATATAAATCGGTTAGTAACCGACAGTTCCGACCAAAAGCGGTCAGATTTTGAAGGACGAAGCCAGATACCGAACCAAGGATTTAAAAACTTGGCCCGTTTCCGAACCACGTTGGTTGGTTTCTGGCTTTCAAGGAGACAGTAATCAAGCCGTTTACAGATAATAAGCTAGCGGTAACCAAGGTTTTCATTTGTTTTAAATTTTTAGAGCATATTGTCATATCAATAAAAATAAAACATAAAGGCCAAATAGTTGTTGCGACAACCGAGCCACCATTTACTTAGGTGGTTCAGTTTCCAACCGACGTGGACAATTTTGCGACGTGATGGCAACGAACTTTCAGTTTGCTGCAATTGGTTTTCCAGTTTGATGGTAGTTGGTTTTGGATTTTCAGTTAGAACACCCCTAGCATAAACCATAGTTCGGCTGTACAAGAGATGGTACCATTCAGAGTATAAATAAGTACACACATCGAAAGTACGTAGTTTTTTTTATAAGTACATAAATTTAACTGTTCGTATCTACAAACATCCTTAATAATTATTTTGCAAAATTCAAGCCAGTAACAAGCATTTGCACATAGAAACAGATACAAACTGGTATAATAAGAACTTCTCCAACCGACTTCAAACTTGATCTCTTATATTTACATCTCATAAATCATCATGGCGAAGAGTCTCAAAAGCATTCTTCTTCCTGCAACCCCAACGACATTTCCAAGCACACCTGGAGTTGAAGATGGCAAGTCTTTGGGACTGAAGGGATATAATGTTTGAAGTCGAAGGAGATTGCGAGAGCACAATGGCATAGCCGTCATCCATGTAGTCCGTCCCTTCAGGGAATACTTGCCACAAAAGGGTTCCGCCCCCGCCCCCTCCTTGCCTTGTAGAGTTCAAGACGACGTTATACACAGTTGTGATAAGGGTGTCGCGGAATGTTGAGTTGTAACCAGGGTCTTTTGTAGATACTCCAAATTCAGAAAACACAACCGGCATTCCAAGATATTTCTCAGCATCCTCTATGTGAGCTTCCATCCATGATTTGGTGAATTGGAGATGGGCATCAGAGATTGATGGAGAGATCCTTCATTACATGAATTTTTATCTTGGTCAAAAGTTGTCATACTTGTTGACAATAATGGGTAAACAATAACCAATGATTATGAACTAACAGAAAAATTCCTAAATTCTCAGAACTTTAAGGGGCCAAAAAAGTATTTAGCATGTACAAATAATTTAATATATCAATCTAGCATAAGCATCAAAGTATTTAAGAATTATATGATAGAGTATAAAAAAACCTACCGGACACAGTTTAAAACGTTAAATCACATTAGAATCATATCAGACTAAAAAAGTATGGAAATTTAACGTAACTTAATAAAAATCTGAAGGTTCAAAACCGTGCTTATAGGAAAAGTTTTTCTCTCATTCTTCTGAAGAATTCTCCTAAATCATTTGCATAGTTGACTAGAAAACTCGGCGATCACCTACCAAGAATCTGCATAGATGTGAACTGAAGCAAAATCAACTCCAAGAACCTGGTGGTTTCTTATAAAATCAGTTCCAACTTGTTGAGCATATGTGTTTGGATTGAATTGAACTTTATTAGGCGTTGAGGGACCATAAAATCCTTCTAATCCAATCTCCACCAAGTGCTTTTGATCAATACTCTTCACATACACTGCCATTTCTTCTATCCAGGCCTAGAAAATGATCATTTCCAGAGTTACTTCCAAAACATAGTAGACATAAACAGAGTCCGATTCCTTTAGGGAAATCATAGGAATATCAAAGAGAGTTGAAATGTTTTTATGTCATATAAAACACGATTGCACGAATATGCAAGAAAGCAAACCTGCAGCACATTGCCGGATGGATCTGAGGTGCATCGAGGCTCATTCATCAGTTCCCAAGCGAAAATTGTGGGGTCATCCTTGTAAGTTATATTTGTAACTGTGTTGACTCTATTTAGCACTGTCTGCAAAGTCAAAACATCATTGAATAAATAAGAACTTAGTAGACCTGAGAAAACAAAAAACCAGAACACCTTTTACGAACCTAATTAACATATCACAGACGTAAATGATCCTATGGCAATCACTAGTATGGCTTGTTACTCGTGTTTGATTCCAAGTTTAACAACCACAAGACGGCTGTAGATGGTAACAATTGTAAGAACTTGCCTTAACGTGGGCCTTGTAGTAACTTCTAAGAGTCCGATGAGAAAAGAATTCGTCGTCGGACGTCAAATTTAGGCCTGCAGCTTTTCCCCATTTAACATATTGCGGTTTGCCACCGTATGCATCCCAGTTGTTAACTAGTGAAAGTATGAGCCTGATTTTGTATTTTTTTGCTTCACTTACCACAAAATCTAAAGCCTGCAACTCCAAATGATTTGACTTAGTTCCTATGAATTTGCTCTTACAAGCAATAACCAAATATAGCACTAGCCACATTTAAAATTCAGTAATAGGGTGAAATAAAACTTCAGAAGCAACCAAGGGAAAGAAATTTTTGATCTAATCTTTAGACTACCTTGAAAACATCTTCATCATAAACTGACGGGGATTTTTGAAGAGCTCGCCACTGGCCGTCGTTAAATGCCCACGTCCTGCAAACGGTTAGGCCTGCAGACGATGCTTCTTTAAACAGCTCAGAGACCTTTCCTCTTGTGGATTGATCCGCGGCAAATACCATTAACCAGTAAGTGTTGAAACCATTTATATAGAAAGGTTGATCATTGAGGACAAACTGGTTTCCTTTCTTCTGCACCATGTCCCATGATTCATCTTCCCTTATTTCACCAAACTCATCACTCCTAAATTAATGGGAAGGAGGAAATTCAGAACAAATACCTTTCTTATACTGAAAAATATGAGTGCGTGTGCACATGTGACCATATGAAAATTCAAACATACAAATGTAATTGGTGACAATAATCGCCGTTTGTTTTTCAAAATTGCTATAGGCCCAAGGGCGGCACCTGCCCAACTAAGGAAACAAATTTACTATTCTTTTCACCAGTTTACCACGTGTAAATTTTTAATTGCAATATTTACATTGATATATTTTCTAAAATTTCAGATAAAACCTAAATTTTGGCTTGTAAATAAACCCGTGTTTCAAAAAATCAATTGTGCTCCTAGGTAAACATAATTTCTGGGACTCTAAACTGTAAAAATTGAATTAAACTTTGTTAGAAGCATAGTTCATTTAGAAAAAAGAAAAAAAAAAAGAAGATACAGATAGATAAATGATGGTAAAAAGAGAGAAAGACTGCAATAAAAATAGCTACATTGAGCAGTCAAATTACTGCGTGAATTATTTTAGGTGTTTGTGTAATAATACGAGTCCATAGAGTTTACATGTGAGTGAGGGAGCTTTTTGAAAAATAACTTTTTCAAAAAATTTTATTTAGTTAACGTCCTCTTTTTTTTTTTTTTTTGACGTCAAAACAGTTTCAGATTTTTTTGTTTCCACTTTGGTTAGATCATTCTCCTCGATATAGTTTTTTTTTCTCTTTTCTCTGAAAAAAACGGAGGCAGTTTCAATGCTCAAAAAAAGCCTTTTTTTGATGAAAAAAAAAGGGTCATTTATTTAATTTCAAATTTTCTTTAACGTTTTTTTTTTTTAAATATCTTGTGAGTTATGTGATTAGTTAAAAAATAGTGATAGTAGTAGTTACCGGTATTAATATAGTATTATAAATGAAATAAAAAATTATGTATACAGTTATTTTGAGCAAAAAAAAAAGTAAAAACGAAAAGAGTAAACAGAGAAGAAAAGTATTCATGGGTGTGTGCTCTTAGGCAAACTCAGAGAAAGCAACAAGACTATTAACATTTTACGTTTCTTATATATGCCTACCCATCACTGGTGCCAGGATATGATAGAAGATCCTCCATTTCCCCCAATAGCTCAGCTCCAGTTCCTGCATATACAGAGCCACCTAACTGATAATTAAGCAAAACCAAAGCAATTGCCACCAGAGAAATGTTGTTTAATCCATATTTGCTTTGTTGGGTATCCATAGTATTGAACTCGCTATTGAGTTCATATTCTTGGAGTGAATATTTATATTCATGGGCACAGAAATTGTGATGGACAAGAAAAGTGTTGAAGAGGGAAATGAATGTTTTAAGCTTTGAAGGGACGATTTTTATTTTTATTTTTATTTTTTTATTTTTTGCTTCTTCTCTCTGCCACATTACCATTGGCTTTTGAGAGCTAATTAATTCATGGTCATCGAATGAAGGGTAGGAGTAAAGTTGCAACTTCTATCAATTGGAACCCTCTCCAAGGTACGTCAAAAGTGGGTCCCAGTCTTAGTCCAAGACTAATCTTGGGATTGGAACCAAATGGAGTAATTGTAGATATTTTGATGGTGAAATGGTAATGCAAGCTACCATATGTTTTGCCTCATTGGGCATGTCATGTTAATTTGGTGACAAATATTGTAGAAAATATTATTTGGGTACTTAGTTTTAAGGGGGGGTGTTTTTTTAACACAAATTTGGTGTAATTGGTTTTCGGTTCAGTTGTCTTGTCATCAATGGACTTCTTTCTACGACAACTGGTAAAGTTAGAGACACTAAAACTAGGTACAATCAATTCATAATAATAATAATAATAATAATAATAAAGTTTTGTACCTGTTTCTGCTGAAATAATGCTACATGCATGTTGGTCATCTTCAAGGGAAGAAGTGGTTTACTTGTGCTGATCCATGAGGAATTTAAAGGAATGGGTTTAGTTGTGGTGATCCAAGAATGCCTAAAATTTGTCCAGAAAACAAAAGATGAAAAGAAAGAGTGTACGAGGGAAGGAGACAAGACACTTTTATTTAATTCTATACGGTTAAAACTTTGTCATCACAAAGTAATAAGATTTGATATAGTTTATAATATACTTTTTAGATCGTGACCTACTATATTATAAGTAACAGGTTTTAACTTATAAAAATAAAAATTATTTTTCAAAAAAATACACTTGTCAAATACTAATAAAATAAGTAAATGAAATTTGGATTGAACCCCCCGTAGTCCAATAGTTCGGACTCTTGGCATCGGCAGCTTTCAGCTGGTCCAGCAATTCAATCTAATATGCAACGTGGTCCAACACTACAATCCTATTCAAATACGCCACGTGTCTGATTGGCACGTGTTAACGCATAGAGCATTCATACTCAAATAATGGGTTTGAAACGACTCAATCCCGCTGTCATTGGAGGCCACACCATTTACTGGAGTTATGTGCAAAAGAAAAATAACCCTTTGCATTACAAGACAGAAAAACACTCTTTATAAACGCTGAGAATATTGTAGAAAATTGGACATCCATCCTCCATGTCGGCTTTATATTTTTAATAATGGCTTGGCTCTTTTTCTTTTTCTTTTTCTTTTTCCTCTTCTTTTGGGAGGGTCTGGGTCTTTAGTGTTGTGGGTTCTTAGGGACAAAGTCCAAAAAAAAAAAAAAAAAATCATGAGAGGTAGGGTTGATCCTAAAATTATCAGAAAAAGGAACTAATTACATCTCTTTTTTTGATGTTTTAATGCCTCTCATAACACTATTGTGAGGGGTGATTCTTAATTAGTGTACTGGTTTGGATGGATTGTTGCCGAGGATTAAATTGTGTTAAAACGTATCAAGCCACCGTTTAAGAGCCCAGTTGGAATCAATTAATAAGAACTAAAATTTGTTACAATAAAAAAAAAAAAAATTGGAAGCATAATATATGATTGAAACTTATGCTTGGTAAATTTCTCGAAATGGTTTTAATTGATTTGAACAAAAAAAGAGCTCAAAAAAGGTTAGAATTAAAAAAAATAAAAGACTGAAACTGACAATAGGTCAAATAATAGTCTTGGTTGAAACCTTAATTGTCAGACAAAAACTAAATGAGATAAATAATATTTTAGGGGACCGTGTGAAAAAAATTATCAAATAGCACAACCCAGTGAAAAGGTATCAAAACCTCACATAAAAGAAGACAAAAAACACAGGAAAGAATATTCTATCCAAACTAAGCATGTTTCCCTTCTCCTCCAAGGTAGGAATTTAAACCAATTTCAAATGATCGAGCTTGCACAATGATGAGTGAAACTTGGCTAATCAATTTTCCGGGTCACATTTGCTTGTGTAACATAACATGCTCACGAGTCATGACTGAAACTTGAACTTCCTTCAAGGACAATGATGCCATTTTATTCAAAAGTATGGTTCTTCTCTCTCTCTCTCTCTCAATTTTCTGGTGCTTTGAATAGTCATTAGGCATGCACACTTAAAACACAAAGTTAAAAATAAATTGTGGGCTATGGTCAACTCAAGGGAGCAGTGTACCATAAAAACATTTACCGACTAGAGAGCGTTTAACAACATCGTTCAGAAAATAAAATATCATTTCAACTGCTACAATAATAAGTACAAAGTAAGCTATAATATAAAATAAAAAGTAAGCTACAATGTAAGCTTTTACATGTTACAGTAAAATTGTTTTAACTTTTGGTTCTAACTGTGTTGTCAAATATATTGTAAATGATAAAGGTCTCACATGCCAATGTCGTATCACTTGTGAAGAAACCAATTAATACGACACCTTTGATAAGATAACATCTTACATGACATGAAGCACTTAGCAGAATCTAGTCTAGGTTAGTGCCAGTTCGGTTGTTGTGCTTTTTGAAAAAAATTCGGTTTTTTTTTTTTTGAAGGGAAAAGAATTTCTAGTTTTACTTTATAGTAAAAGAAGAAGTGCAAGCAAAAAGCAGAAGTTAACAAATTCTTCTCCTGTCAAAGTTCATTGTTGATGTATCAACACACCAGTAGTAAGAATTCGATGATGTATCTTCGAAGGAGTGAAAGCACTCCAATACTGTTTTCAGAGGCAAAACTACCATTAACAACTAACAGCTCTTGTCCATCAAGAAAACTATTTGTCCCTATTTTAGCCAGCAAAGAAAATCATGATATGCTTTGGCTGTCTATGTATATTGAAATCATATCACCGCGCTTAAAGATTCTAATAAGGAATAAAATCCAATGGAAAAACTCTTAGCTATTAACAACGTTGCCGAAAATTTGAATATTTTGATCTTTGCTAATGACACCGGGAAAACCAATTTGTTCAAGAACAGTCAGACTGCCAAGTCAGCAATTTGGCTCTAATTTCAAATGACTTTTATATCTTGTCATTCAAGAAAGACTCATTGGTTGATGATGTACCTGTATCATGGTCTCAATGTAATCAATAAATATTATTTATGATCTTAGATGGACAATAATCTAAATCTGAGTAGTTAGAAAGAGAAATAAGTGTAAGTGGGCTAATTTTCCGTTGGTAGGAGCAATGAAGTAAAGGGAGGATGGAGAGAGTTGGAAGGATAGAAATTGTGAGGGATGAAGAGGATTATAATAATTCTTTATGTTGTTTAGTAAGAGAGAGAAAGAGATAAAACGATGAAAGAATGAATATGTGTCTAATTAATATATTTTTCTTTTTACTATTTCATATTAAATTTTCGAAGGGTAAAATAGTTTTTTTTAAACCTTTAAGTGGTAGATTATATGAATTCCTCAATTAGTGGATGGACACAAAATAGCAGACCTAGAAGGAAAAGGTCTCTTTCTATCTCTCTTCTTCCTCATCTCCTTCTAACCAAACAAAGGATTGAAGCTCTCGCCCCCACCCCCTATCTCTCCTTCTTGCCAAACATACCTTAAATGAAGTGAGCTAGTGAGAAAAACACTGAGGAAGGGAGAGAGAGATTCTGATATGCACTTGTATGCCATATACAATAGAGTTTTAGAGAAGCACATAATTTGTGTTCAGATTGTGTAATCTTGTGATTGATTCGTAGTGAATTTGGAGACGTTCTTAGACCTTGTGGATGTAGATTCCATCTCAGACCAAACCACGTAAAATCTCGGTGTTGATTGTGTGTTTGTGTTCTTGATTGGATCAGAAGAGACAAAAAACTGTACGTGTCATCAAGCTAGGCAAGGTCCTATACAAAATGAAATAAACTCATTTACATGAGAACAATTATCCTATATTCAGAATTATACTTTTAACATCCCCCTCAAGATCACTGGCTTGTGCAAGACAGTGAGCTTTGTCCGTAAAGCAAGAAATCACTATGAGGGCAATGGCTTGGTCATGGCATCGGCAATTTGATCCTCGGATGGAGTGAACAAAATAAAGAGGGAGCGATTCATCACGTGCTCGCGAATAAAGTGGTAGTCAATTTCGACATGCTTGGTGCAGATGTGCATGACTGGATTGGCAGCCAAATAAGTGGCACTAATGTTGTCACAGAGCAATACAGGAGGAGAAGGCAAGGATGCGTGTAGTTCGCAGAGGACAGACTCATTCCAATGCACTTCGGCAGCGGCATTAGCCAATCCCCGATATTTAGACTCAGTGCTGGAGCCGGAGACCACCTTTTGCTTAAAAGAGGACCAGGAAATGAGGTTATGGCCTACAAAGGAGCAATAGCCACTGGTACTACGACAATCGTTACGGCAACTGGCCCAATCAGAGTCAGTAAAGCATGTCAAGGAGATATTTGTAGAGGCTTGGTACAGAAGACCATAAGAAGAGGTAGACTTCAAGTGGCAGAGTAGTCGTTTAACTGCTTGTCGATGAGTTGTGGTTGGAGCATGCGTTTATTGACATACTTTGTTTGATCTAGGCGAGTCAGCGTACAATACTAAAGGGTGCCAACAACACTCTGGTAGGCTGAGGGATTATCCAAGGGTTGACCATCATAGAGGGAGAGTGGGGGACTAGTAGCCATGGGAGTGGAAAACGGTTTGCAATCAGCCATCTTAACATGGTGAAGAAGGTCGTTTATGTACTTGGTTTGACTGAGATAAAGACCAGACGCAGTAGGGGTTACCTCAATGCCAAGGAAAAAAGACAATGGGCCAAGGTCCTTCAAGGAGAACTGAGTATTGAGGTGTTGAATAAGGTGATAAACCTTGGTAGGATCACTGCCTATCACAAGAATGTTGTCAACATAAATAAGAACCACAACCAGGTCCTTGCTAGAGTGAAGAACAAACATAGATGTATCTGCTCGAGAGCCTGAAATTCCCAATTGTAGTAAGCAAGAACTGAGTTTAGCGTACCAAGCACTTGGGGACTGTTTTGACCCATATAATGCCTTGTTAAGTTTACACACAGGAGGCATTTTAGAATCCACAAAGAAAATACCTTACTCGCTTGCTTGTCGAAGAGGCCAACCACGTGAGAAAGCAAGAGAAATAACGATGCAAATAGTGGTAGGCTTAACCACCGGGCTAAAGGTCTTAAAGTAATCTAGCCTATGTGTTTCATGAAAACCTTTGGCCACTAACCGAGCTTTATGCCGCTCAACGGAACTGTCAGGTTTAAGTTTCAACTTGAATACCCATGTGCAGCCTATAACTTTTTGAGATGGGGAAGCAGTAAAAAGGGAGCATGTGTTGTTGTGGAGTAAAGCTTGAAACTCAAATAATATGGCTTGCTTCCATTCAGGAACAAGCAAAGCTTGTTTGACAGTTAAAAGTTCTATGAGGGCAACATCAAGGTGACAGGAGAAAGTTTTAGGCTTAAAAACGCCCTTTTTGGCTTGTGTCTCCATATGATGCACATTTGTGGCTACAGGTTCCCTGTGAAGACCTGGAACTAGTGGAACGGGGTTAGTAGAGCGTGTATCTAACATATTAGTAATATTTCTAGCTCCACAGTAACAGGGGGTGTAGCCAATGAGGGAGAAAGAGAGGGAAAAGACACATGACTAGAGAAATAGATGGAGAAGAAGTAATGGGAGATGAGAGAGGAGAAGGGAAGGTGGAAGGAGAGGAGGGAGTGGGTGAGGAAGAGGTGGGAAGAGAAGTGGAAGAACAAGAGCTAAAAAGAGAGAGGGAAGGAGACAAGACAAGTGAAGTCGTAGGAGTAGAGGGGTTCAAAAAAGGCGAACTAAATTACTTGAAAGGGAAGGAACTTTCTTTAAAAATGGCATGTCTGGAAATGTATAAGTGGCTAGTGTGGGGCTGTAGACCTAAATACCCTTTATGTTGAGTGTTGTAGCCCTCAAAGTCATATTGAGTTGAATGCATTTCTAGTTTATGAGACTTATAAGTAGGGCTGTACAAAAACCGCCTCGCACCCGCCAACCGTCCTCGCCCACACCCGCCGATCTTGAAAAAAGCGGGTTTTTGTTAACAACCCACTGGCGGGCGGGTTTGGTTTTAAATTTTTGCGGGCGGGTTCATCCCGAACACGCCCGCCTATATATTTAAAAAAAAAAAACTTAAACCTATCTACTTATTTAGTATCTATTCTACACTCAGCCGCCCACGAGTCCTTCAGAGTTCAGCCCCAGCGCCTCTCCCTCTCCTCTTTCCCTCTTTTCTTTTCTTCTTCCCAATTCTCTGCACCTCTCCTCTTTCCCTCTTTTCTTTTCTTCTTCCCAATTCTCTGCTCCCTAATTGCCCTTTTCTTCTTCCCGTTCTCCCTAATCGGCAGGCCCCTGCTTCAGTTCAAAGCTTGATTCTGCTCATTGTAAGTATTTTTCGTTTATCTTTTATACTGCTTTTGCTAATTCCCTTCTCCTCTCTCCTTTGATCTTCAGGTAATCATATCTCTGTTGTTGTATGGAAAATGGGAAATAATGCCTTCCAGAAAATGCATGTTAGACCAACCTGGTGTTGATCTAAAAATCTCCATTGTAACCTGCAAAAATACTACTGTGAATTGTGAGAAGATAAATTGAAAATAGACATAAAAGTGTATGCTTCCTAGTAAGAGAAGGGGGATTGTAGGAATGCATCCTTTTTCCACCTATGAATTGATTATGTGTTCCCTTGCATGGCAATATGAGAAATTCCAATTTCGTAGAGTCCACTTGATGTACAGAATTAAACATACATGATATTAACCCAAAGAGTAGTAAACGTAATTAGAATTCCAAATTTTAAATCTCAAAGTTGGCAAATACTAGAAAGTGAATCATGAATGAATAATTCCTTTCCTGTATTTGTCTTTTTGGAAAACTTTCCATTATATTCAGTACAGCAAACATGGGCAAATTTCCAAAATGGGTTTTATGTGAGCTATTAAAAACCTGGATAGTAGTAGCTATAAGCAACAGTGGTGGTGTGGTGGTGGGATAATTAGGAGCAGACTGAGAGTGCTGTTTGTTGTCATCAATTTCTTTAACAGCAGCAGCAGTGGAATGATCCTGTAATTTTAATCAATAGTCAACACCCATATGTTTAGAAACTAATTATGTGTTAATTGTATTACATAATTTCCCATGATGCGTTATGGAGATTTTAAGTATCAATCTTTCAACTCACTAAGATAGTCACACATGTATGTGTGTGTATTGAAAGAATCAAATACAGTGAATACCCCATATGTTCAAAGAATCAAACTAAGGCAGTGTTTATGTTTATGATATATGAAACTAAAAGAAAAGGAAAGAAAAAAGAAGAGAGAATACCTGAGGAGTGGAGGAATGCTTATTATCCACTTGTATGCGACCTTGTTTTTTGTGCTTTTGTTGCTCAAGCTCCAACTCAGAAGCGGCCATATCTCAATATCTTATCTTATCTCTCAACAAACAATAATCAGAAGTTAAGAAAAACAAAAACAAAAACAAAAGCAAAAGGAATTCCAGAATAGAGAATTAATCCAAAAGAAAAGAAAAAAAAAAGTTGAGAGAAAATTATTGGTATGAAAACTTCTTTTGTAGGTGTTCTTCAGTTTGAAAGTCTATGTTTGGTTGTGTGGGATTAGGGAATACAGAGAAAGAGTTGACCAACAAAGACAGAGAAAGAGAATGGTGTGATTTAGAGTAATGGAACTTTAGAGTAAATAGAGGAATCCTAGAACAGTGCAAGAGTAATGGAACTTTAGAGTAAGCAGAGGAATGCCGTGATTTAGTTCGTAAAGAAATCTCATATCCTATTAAAGTTAACCAGACAACATAACTCTATCCTTTAACGACTTAAAGGGAAACATGGCCCATGTTACACATGGGCACAAAACTGACCTCATCCTACTAGAGCATAAACTAAATGAATCTTATGCATTAGAAAAATCCACAATAATACAAATTATTATGAATCCTAATACAAATTATTAAATTTTTCCATGCTGACCTGATCTTGCTGTTAAAATGGTCTTTCTTTTCTTTGTTTTTATTAGGCCATTTTGGCAAGTCTCATACAAGTACCTTATTGCTTTTGAAAACTGTAGAAGATTTTTTAATATGATACATTAACATTTCTCAGGTTGTAGCAGCAGTTGTTTTCAACAAAAGGCTTGAGATTCCAGCTAATATAAATCCTCAAGTAGCTGCCTTAATCAAGATCTGCTGGGCCAAGTAAGAAAATTCTAAAAATACCTTTGCAATTTTGTTCATTACTTGAGGGGAGTTTGGTATTGCTTTTGGAGGAGCTGAAAGTGTTTTGCACATAACTCAATAACACCAATTAACTTTAATAACACCATTAATTGACTGAACTTGTTGTCTTGTTTATTTTTGGAATTTATTTCCTCCTCGCATCCATGTATGATTTTCTCTTTTTCAATGATGTACTCTAGGTGAAAAATGGATGGTAGTTCTAGTCAATCTCAAACCTCTTCAAGTTTTGGCATTATTGATAGTGCTTCTAAAAAAGAAAATCTAGTTGATCTTCAGAAGGAGTTTGAATCAAAGGAAGAGATAGTAGATGGAACAAATTCCAAAAAACGGAAAGGCCAAAATCCTCTTAGAGAAATTAGTGAGGTTTGGAAGGACTTCATTCGTTATTTTGATGAGAAAGGGGAGAGAAGAGCAAAGTGCAAACATTG
>CAMOHE010054791.1:0-36402 GCA_946598075.1 Artocarpus hirsutus | reverse complement strand
GTATGATTTTCTCTTTTTCAATGATGTACTCTAGGTGAAAAATGGATGGTAGTTCTAGTCAATCTCAAACCTCTTCAAGTTTTGGCATTATTGATAGTGCTTCTAAAAAAGAAAATCTAGTTGATCTTCAGAAGGAGTTTGAATCATATGAAGAGATAGTAGATGGAAAAAATTCCAAAAAATGAAAGGGCCAAAATCCTCCTAGAGAAATTAGTGAGGTTTGGAAGGACTTCATTCGTTATTTTGATGAGAAAGGGGAGAGAAGAGCAAAGTGCAAACATTGTGAGGCAAATTTTGCTAGTCAAGAAAAGAAGCATGGGACGAGTACTTTGTGGAATCATTTGAGAAATTGCTCAAAAAATCCCAATAAACCTATTGACAAGAAACAAAAGGTCTTGGTATTTGAACCAAAGAAAGGAGGCAACATAGCAAATGAAGTACAATTAGTGGCTAAGCATTACAACAAAGAGGCTTGTAGGGAAACTGTTGCCGAGTACATTGTGTTGACTGAGTTGCCATTCAGGCATGTCGAAAGTGAAGGGTTTAAGCGTTTTTGTCAAAAGCTTCAACCTAGCTTTGATCCCCCATCAAGGATTACAATTGCTAGAGACATTTACAAGATGTATTTAGATGAGAAGAAGAAATTGAAACACATCTTGAAAAAGGAAAAGGTTTCTATTACTATAGATTGTTGGACGTCAATTCAAAATATTGGGTATATGGTAATCACAGCTAATTGGGTGGATAGTCATTTTAATTTACAAAAAAGAATTATTAATTTCTTCAAAATTACAGATCATCATGGAGACACTATTGCTAAGATAATTGAAGCTTGTTTAATTGAGTGGGGTATCCATAAAATTTTCTTAGTGACAGTTGACAATGCTTCTAGCAATGACAAGACCATTAAATACTTGAAGAAGAAATTTGAAGAGAAAAAGGAAGGGCTAATACTTGATGGTAAGTTCTTACACATGAGGTGTTGTACTCACATTATCAACCTGATTGTCAAGGATGGTTTGAAAGAGAAACAGGCATCGATAAACAGTAATCAAAATGCAGCAAGATATGTGCGATCATCGACAGCAAGACTGTTGACGTTTAAGGAGTGTGTGAGAATGGAGGGGATCCCTTGTAAAGGACTTTTATGCTTAGATGTCACTACTAGATGGAACTCTACATATTTGATGCTAAACCAAGCCTTGAAGTTTCAAAAGGCATTTGAAAGGTTGGATGGCAATCAAAATTATTTCAAATATTTTGAAGAGATTGAGAGGGATGGCAAAAAAAGGGATCGGCCACCGGATGAACTTGATTGGGAAAATGCAAAAATCTTTGAGCAATATTTAGCTATTTTTTATGAGATCACTTTGAGGTTTAGTGGTTCCACTTACGTCACTTGTAATAAATATTTTCGGGATATTTGTCAAATTCAAGAGCATTTGTATGATTTGAGTGATGAGGCTTCTGAGAATTCTTTGTTTGCATCAATGGCTTCTAATACGAGACTCAAATATGAAAAATATTGGGGGAAAGTGGAGGAGAGTAATGGATGTTTGTTGCTTGCCACCGTCCTTGATCCTCGATGCAAGCTTGAGTATTTACTACATTGCTTGAGTGCTTTTCATGACTCAAGGACATGTAAGTCCATAATAAACAATGTTGAAGATGATTTGAGGAAGATGTTTGAATATTATAATGAGAAAGAGTTCGGTGTATTGCCGTAGCCAATAGAACATCAAGCTCAAGCTTCAAGTCAAGTAGAAATTGTCAAGTAAACTTCATTGTCGTCATCTTTTATGTTTACTAAAGCTACTAAATTTAGTAGGCATGATAGTTTCATGCAACAACGGCGTAATCAAGATAGCGGTAAAA
Organism: Artocarpus hirsutus; assembly: GCA_946598075.1. Lineage (NCBI taxonomy): Eukaryota > Viridiplantae > Streptophyta > Magnoliopsida > Rosales > Moraceae > Artocarpus > Artocarpus hirsutus. Next base: position 34,527 of record CAMOHE010054791.1, on the reverse strand, counting down.
TAAAGAATGAGGTGGACAGGTATTTGAACGAGCCTCCTGAGGATATAGACACAACTAATGTTGATGATTTTGACGTTTTGAAGTGGTAGATGGTGAATTCTATGAAATACAAAGTTTTGTCTCGTATTGCCCATGATGTACTTGCTATTCTAGTGACAACTATTGCATCTGAGGCTGCATTTTCTATTGGAGGCTGCATACTTGATCCTTTTAGGAGCTCGCTAAGTCCTAAGACAGTAGAGGCATTGATTTGCTTGAAGAATTGGTTGGGCAAGTCTCATCAACCAATCATTGTGATGGAGTATATGGATGAGCAGGAGGTTCTTAAGACTTTTGAGAATCTTGAGATAGGTAATTGTATAATTTTTAAATTTATTATAATTCTGCTTATTCTTTAAAACTTATCATTTATTTGATTTTGTTCTTATTTAGAGATGATTGAACAATCCAACGCTCTAAGCACGAGCTCATCTGCCTCTTGACATATTGGATACTGAAAATTCTCCTATTATTTTGTGAAGTAATCAAAATTCAAATCAAGTAAGTTAGTAGAGAAAGGCCCTAAAAAGAAAAAGAACACTTGACTTTGTTCATCATTTCATTTGTAGCATTCTATTATTTTCGAACCTAGTGGATAGGCTTTAATCTTTATGGACTCTTGACTTTGTTCATTACTTCATCTGTAGTTGATGTTTCTTATTGCAGTGAATGATTATGTTTCTTAATTTGTACTTTTGAATATGGTCACTGTCTTTAGGCATCAAACTTACTTGTTATTGGGAATGCTTTATGTATTATCATCTTATATTTTCTACAAATTTTCTTCACTTAAAAAAAAAAAGGTCCAAAAAATTACATTAGGCAATAGCATAGGTTTAAACTGCCTCCACCCGAAGCCAAACCGAAATCACCCGCCATGTGATTGGCCCTATAGGGCCCTGGGCTTGGGCCCGGCGCTGCTCTTCAAAGGCTAGGGTTTTGGCCAAGGTTGGGCCTGAGTTTTTTTTTGGCCCGGCCCAGGCACAACCCTTTTCTATAGAGGGTCGAGCCTAGCATGGTGACGGGCCTAGGGTCAAAAGGGCTAATCCAACCCTGCATGGACTTTTTGACACCTCTAGGGAGAGATAATCAGCTACTTTTTGACACCTTTTTGGCAAAGGGGTGGTGGATGGTGGCATGGTCGGTAAAGACCCATCTCTCCTTCTTACCAAGGTTTTAAGTATAAATACCTTTACGGTACTTCTCTTCCATTCATATTTTGTAACCAAGCCTTGCAGTTCTCTTCTATTCATATGTTGTTCTCCTTTCTGTACCAAAATTCTCCTCATTTAATTCATTGTTCTTCATCCTCTAAGCTTCCATTTCTTCTCTCACATTTAACGTCGTAAGTTTTAGCTCCTCTTTTTTTTATTATTTCTTTTTTTGCTCATTTTTTAATTGGTTTTCTCACAATTGAAGAGAAAAAAAGGTGTTATGTTTGACAGTGTACTAATTTCGCGTTAAAGGAAAAAAGGAAAAGAAAATAATTATTTGGGATTTTAATACTTTATAGGGAGCTAGGTATGGGTGGATACAACTCAAAATAAAACTTCGGTGTGTTGGTAGCCAATGTGGCTACCCATGTGTATGCTTACTTGGATTAAGAGATCGATACGAGTCTTTAAATGTAGTGGAACCCATAATTTTTTTTTTAAAAAATTGAATAATATGTTCTCTCTCTTCAACTCCAAAAGTCATCTTCTTAATAGACTCTTCTTCTCCTTTTTTCTTTTTTTTTTTTTGTTTTTCATATCTAATGATGTAAGACTGAAACTTGTCACAAGTATACACTACCGCCAACATCTCCTTCTTGGTAGTGGTGTAATTATGTCGAGCTTCATTAAGAGTGTGGCTTGCATAGTAAATTTTTTGAAAATCTTGTCATGCCTTTGTCCAAGAACCGCTCCAACTATGAAGTCACTAGCATCACACATGATTCAAAGGCTTCACATTAGGTGCTATCATTATTGGTGCCGACATCATTCTCTCCTTCATGTTTTGGAAAGCTTTCAAGCACTCATCATTGAAATTGAATGGGATGTCTTTCTCAAGATTACAAAAAGGCTTGACAATCTTAGAAAAATCCTTGATAAAGCGCTAGTATAACCTAGAATGCTTAAGAAAACTTCAAATTCCCTTGAAATTGGTTGGTGAAGGAAGCCTTTTAATCCTCGAAATCTTTGTCCAGTCTACTTCAATTTCCTTAGAATAAATCCTTGACCCAAGACAATTCCCTCTTGTACCATGTTGCAACACAAGAGAGAGATTATGTAAACAATGATCAAAAGAGGATCCAAAAAACAAAAATCACTTATAAGCACCTCTACGATCTTTTCCACCATGTCCAAGAAGATAGCCATCATACACATTTGGAAAGTAGCAAAAGCATTAGACATCCCAAAAGGCATTCTTTGGAAAGTGAAACTACCATATGGGCAAGTGGAAGCGGTCTTCTCTTGATCTTTAGGAGCAATGACAATTTAATTGTAGCCCAAGTAGCCTTCAAGAAAGTAATAGTAGGACTAACTAGACAAAGAGTCCAACATTCGGTCAATAAAAGGAAATGGGAAGTGGTCTTTTCTTAGGGTTTTGTTCAACTTTCTATAGCAAATACACTCTCACCAACTAGTAACCATCCTAGTGGGAATTAACTCATTGTTCTCCTTCATATGGAGAAGTTCATTTGAACAGGGCTTACCTATGAACTATCGGAGATGGCATAAATAATACCAACATTCAACTGCTTTAGAACTTCGACTCTAACCTCTTCTTTCATTGGCCAATTAAGTCGTCCATCGTCTTGAAATCTTCCTCTATTAAAATCTCATGCATACAAATGGTGGGGCTTATTCGTTCGATATTAGAGATGCAAGGCACACTTTTTGCTTCCGCAAGACATGAAGTAGCTTGTCTTCCTCATCTTGAGTTAATGAGGTAGAGATGATCATCGGGAAGTAGAATTGTCTTCTAAAATGGCATACTAGAGATGTTCAGGTAATGGCTTCAATTTCAGGCCAATTTGAGAATTAGTGGGCTTCACCTCTTCAAACAAATCCTTTTTTGTAGGTATAGCATTTAACTCTCCACTTCTTCCAAATGAACTTCCTTTAAAGTCATAACTGCACTCTTTTTGCTTAGGAGTCTAGCAAAGTGATCTTCCAAAGGATTACAAGATGTTAATTCTTCCAAGAGCTTCTTGACACACTCATCAATTACATCAACATGATGGCAAGTATGTGATTCTTTTGGGAACTTTATTGAAATGTAGATGTTGAATTGAACTTCCTCATCAATAACTCGGAGAGTCAACATGCCTTGGTGAACATCAATAAGGGTACGTCTGGTGGCAAGAAAAGGTTGCCCAATAATTAAAGGAACCTCATGATCCTATTCCATGTCAAAAACAACAAAATTAACCGAAAAGATAAACTTGTCTACTTTGACCAACACATCTTCAATGATACCCTTTAGATAATTAAGGGACCTATCTACAAGTTGTAAGATGATTTTAGTGGGCCTAATCTTGCCAATTCCTAACTTCCAAAATACTGAAAAGAGGCATAAGATTAATACTAGCCCTAAGGCCTCACAAGGCCTTCCCAAATGTTGAATCTCCAATAACACAAGGGATGGTAAATCTATTTAGATTCTTCAACTTTCATGGTAGCTTTTGTTGAAAAATAACACTACATTCCTCGGTGAGATTTATGGTTTCATAATCTTCTCATCTTTTCTTATTTGACCTCACTTCCTTTATAAAATTGACATAAGTCAGCATTTGTCCAAAAGCATTAGCAAAGAGGATGTTGATGTGGATCTTCTTAAAGATCTACAAGAACTTAGAGAATTGGGCATCCAACTTCTTTTTTGAAACTGTTGAAGAAATGGAAGTGTTGTGTTGAGGATAGATGGATTATTAGGAAAAGAAATTGATCTTGGCTTCTTGCTTTCTTCCTGTAGCTCCACTTCTTGATTTGATGGTGGCTTAGATAAGGAAGAATTAGCATTCTCTTCTTGAAGCGTGGGCCCTTGAATTTCCTCATCTATAACACCCGTCAATTTTCATGTAGTGCATGAGGAATGACGTTATGTAATTTTATTAATGATTTATAATTTAATGATACTAACTATTTTATGTTAAGTGTTATGACAGGTGATGGTCACGTGGAATTGATGTGTTCAAAGTGTTCGTGTCAATTACGTTGTATGTTATATGATAATTTTTGCAATAATTAATGTTTTGTTAAACTTTGTTGTGTAAGGTAGCTCGGCAGGCCGAACCTTCAAGTTCGGCAGGCCGAAATGACTCTCACGGAATGGCAGGCCGATAAATATAATCGGCAGGCCAAACCTCATGCATTTGACAGGCCGAAGTGGGACATTGGCAGGCCCATGACAGCTGACGAGCAGTCAGTAGAAATTTTCTAAAATGGTGACGATGATGATTGGATCATGATTGTTGATTAATTGGCATATTATTGGATCGATTTTTTCTTTAATTTTGGTAATGGAATTTTTGACTTTGACGATTGATGATGATTTCCTTATTTCTAGACTCGAAATATGGTAAGTTTGAAAGATTGGTTGACTCTTCCCAAACTCTCCTCAATTTTCCAAGATTATGCACGGTCATTTGGGGAAAATTTGCTATCAAATTCAGAACTTAATCCTCCCCACATATCACTCCCATCGTTATTCACACACTCTCTCTCTCAAAATTTTACGAGTAATTTCTCTCCATTGTTATTCACACACTTTCTCTCTCAAAATTTCTCTCAGACATATTCTTCCTTCTTTCTTCTACACATCTTTCTCCTTTTTCTCTCTCTCTCAATTCTCCTACAAATAATTGAAAGAAGTATTGAAATTTTGTTGGGTGAAATTCAAGGAAGAATTGAAGAATGTTGTTTTGAGGTAAGAGACTTTTCTCAGCAATTCTGAAATTTTAAACACCCTGTAATGTGACTGCCATATCTTTCTCTAAAAATTTTTCTTTGCTCTGAATTTCTACTATGTTATTCATGTATGTGTTATGTACTAACCCTCAAAATTTCACCTCAATTGGAGTTTTCTACGCTGAGATATGAATTTTTTTCTCTCTGCCCCTCACTACTGATTAATGGTGAACAATAACGTTGTGTTGTCTCTAAGTTCCGACCCTTATATCTTTGCCTACAAATTTTCGTTTGCTCTGAAATTTTAGTATGATTTTCATGAATATTCTATGTGATGTTGCTCCAAATTTCGTGCCATTTGGTATTATGTAGGCTAAGATATCAAATATTCATGCTCTGCACCTCATAATAAATTGTTGCTGATTAGTTATGTTGCACAAAAATGTGCTTTTTGTTCATAGGGCAAATGTGCTTTAATTTTTACAATATTTAGCAGATCTGTTCATGGATATATTAGGTTGTAAACTGGAAAATTTCGTGGTTATATCATGTGTGTGTTGTGAGTTACTAAACTTTCTTCAAACTAGGTTTGATGGCTAAGAACTTGCAAACTTTGGACCTCTTGTCTCTCTAACTTTTTATTGTGTCTAAATGATTTTGTTTGGTCATGGGAATTTTAGGGAGTTATTATGTATATAGGTTGTCACAAAAAATTTGAAGTCTAAATTGTTTTTGTGATATTTTTCTTAAATGCTAGTTTAAATGGTGTTTGCTGCCCATGTTTGTTAAGTCAGTTTTACTACTGATTTCAATTGTGTATTTTGACCTCCTCTGATTTTTTTTGGAGCCAATTTTTGGATATGTTATAGTTCTATGTGTCTATTATATGTATTAATTTTTGTTGATTTTTATATGACTTCAAAATGTGATAATCGGACCTGAGTTTAGAATTGTTCACTGCTTAACTGTTGCTGGCAAATTTTGTGTCTTGAATTTTGTGACTTATTTTAAATATTACATGGAATTTTTATGGCCAACAAAAAATCATGGTAATATGTTTATGTGTTAACTTTGTCTCTGCCAAGTTTGGAGCTTGAATTATGTGTTAATTATAAGATATGAGGCTGTGAATTCATAAGGGTCAGACAGCATGTGTATAGGCAGTTTTGCTGAAATGTTTTATTTTGATTGATAAAATGTGTTTTGATTTAATGTCCTCTAGAGAAGCATGTATGAATATGTTATGTGGTATTGAATGATTTCATGGTCTCATAAAAATAAATGATAATTTTATTCTTAATGAATGTATGACATGAACACACTAAGGAGTGAGCACATCGAGATCGCAATGACATCACCTACGAGTAAGGTTTAAGTAAGCATATAAGGTAAGTACATTCTCACCTACAACATGATGAGTTTAAAGTTTGAAATCTATGTCCATGATGGTTTTATGATGATTTCTCATGATGATTATACATGAAATATTATTATGAAAGTTTTAAGGTATGAAGGTTTATGCATGTTTTGATGATAACGTTTTTCAAAGCATGAAAGTATTAGTATGTATATATCTATCACTTAAATAAGTGTTGCACACCCAATGATGTTATGTTATGATATGATAAGTTATGATGTTATGTTTGGTTTGGGATTAGCTACCCCTCTCCTCTCATGATGGCGCGCCTATGATGATGATGTTATGGTGCAACACTGGGCTCTTAAGATAAAATGAATAAAGTTTTAATATGGTCAATGTAATGCAAGATATGTTCCTATGAAAATGTGCCTAGTGCACTATTATGATGATGATGATGATATGCATAAAATGTTTTAAATTATGAGATATAAATGTACTTACTAAGCATTTGCTTATTTAAGTTTTACATTATGTTGTAGATAAAGGTAAGAGAGCTATGGATTAGGTGGAAGACACTAACGGGCGTGTGAACTAAGGATAATGAATTGCAAATGGAAGACGCCAAGAAAAGAAGTTTTAAAACTTTGAAACTATGTTTATTTTTATGTTTTTATTTCTAAGTGTGTTTATTGTTTCCGCACCTTGAAGTTTTTGGAACTTGTTAAAAAAAATATTAATTTCTAATTTTTAAGAGTTTGGCCTGCCGACCATTATTAGTCAGACTGCCGATGCATGGATCGGCCTGTTGATTACCCTGTACCAGCCTATTGATCTTATCGAATTTTGAAACCTATTTTGCAAAGCCTCGAGCGGCCTGCCGATCGAGTCCGACCTGCCGAAGTATGCATGCAAATTTTATTAATGTTTTTTTTTAAAAAAATTAATTAAAAATTAATTCAAATTACAATTGTTTTGGCATACTATTTAAAAAATGAACAAGTAAATTATTATTATAAAAATAGATTAAGTTATCGTAAAATGATTAAGTTATTAAAAAAAAAGTATGCATGGCTCCTGAGTATGATTTTTAATTTATGTTTTCAAATTATCTTATAAAATAGTTTATCCTAGAATAAAAGTATGTAATGAATGAATGTAACGACATCTGTGACGTCCGTAAAGGGGGCGTTACATCAACATTCTTAAGAGTAATAGCCTTACAATACTCTTTTGGATTTGTCTCCATGTTGCTAGGAAGCTTGTCAGCTTGTTATTGTTAAGGGCTTGTCCTAGTTTCCCAACTTGTATCTCAATGTTCTTCGTTTATACCCCCTGTTGGAAAATGAGTACATAGTAGAATTTAAAAAATTTTAAATTTTAGTATTTTTCAAAACACAAGTTTGACATGCTATATATATAGATTAATCAGATCTTACTAACCTTTGTAAGCTAAAGAGCTGCTATAATCAATGAAGAGAAGAACGTTCTAGAAGAACCTTAACCAACTAGTCTTCTTTGCTATTCTCTATCCACGATTAGAGTTTGTGTAGGCACACATCGTACAACTCTTCCTCGGTGACTCTTCTTCCAATTAATTGAGAAGACCTAGAGCAAAGGTTGATGCTTGTAAATAAAAGCTCTTAGGGAGTTTTAGAGTATCTAACACCAGAGTACTCACTCCTAACTTCTCAATTGATTTGAATAACTCAGGAAACTCACTCCCTATTTATAGAGGTAGGATCCAAGGTTGGTCATTATCAAATAAGGCCTTAAAAATTCAAATTTGGATCAACTTCTAGTAAAATCATGTCAAAAACACATGATCAAAGGATTGTTAGATCGGTAGGCCGATCCTACCAAACTTGCTCCATTGGTAGGCTGAACTAACCGATTGGTCTGCCAAACTTACAATAATATGATCCCTTAGAATCTTTTATTTCTCACTCAAGATTTTTTAGATAGAGCCTTAGTTTTAATTGAAATAACACAATAGAAAAGTTATCTAATTAAAATAGTCATATCTTGATAATTTCAAGGAAAATAAATATTCCTAATAATTCAACAAGTTTATCTTGAATTAATTTGTAAATTAATTCAATCGATAAATAAACATGAATTATTTAATCCTATCGAATATTAACCAATCTAGTAATTTAACATAAGTCATTAATTTATTGGAAAAGCAACCCGTATCGTTACAAGATTTATTATGAGATAGCAAAAGGGACCTGATGGACCTATGTGATAATTTAAAATATAATATCCTAGATACACATTTTATAATTATCAACTCTAATGCTATTCTACTAAAAGCTTAGAGCAGTACTATCAAACTATATAAAATTATAAAGTTCCAAATTAGCTAAGTGTCCATGACATATCATAATGTATCGTATCCCTATAGGAAATTCATAATTGGCTTAAGGATAAATTTCATCTTACCTTGCCGATTATTTTTATCTTACGTTTTGTTATCTCACCATTGAAAAATTACCATCCAAGGATAATATATCATTTGGTTACACCTATGCATCCAATTGGTTAAGTGCTCTAGTTTTTCAACTATAAGATAACGTATAGAAGAGAATATCATTGACTCTACCAATGGAGCTATAGATTCCATATCTATAAATAACAGGTCCACGCTATCAAGAGTTATGTCTCTAACATATCGGTATGTGCACCATCACAAAGTCAGAATGTTACCCTTTGGCATATCAAAATACATAAGACAAGATAACGGGCTCATTAGTCATTTTATGATTAAGATACAACATATATGATTGTCTAAAGTGAACTAATTTACACAGATAGAATTATTAATCTAAATCAATTCCACTTTATGTCCTGATCCAACACATCGTCGCCTATGACAATGTACCAATGTTTTACTTGCGAAGTTCAACTCCGATGGCTAAAACAAGCCATCTTCCGTTAGAGATGTAGACAACATAACAATCTTAGCATGAATAAAGTGCCCAACTTTATTCCTTCAATTATGGATCTTATGATTTAGATCATCACCTTTGGAATCATGTCTTCTGCATAATCTATCCATCATATGCCTGATTCTTAAAGGTTTATACTGACAGTCTCAGACTTCTGTTGGCTTAATATACATTTAACAAATATGAACTTAAAGAGGACAACATTTAGTATTTGAAAAATAAATAAATTTTTTATTGATAAAATGTCTCTAAAAACATATTACAACATTTTACTTTTTAGGACATACATGTCTAACAATCTCCCACTTGCACTAAGTAAGTAAATATGACATATCATTCATCCTTATAGCATCCACATGTCACTCGAACACCTTCGTAGCTAGTGTCTTCATGAATGGATTAGGTAAATTATCCTCAGATGTGATTTTGCATATAGCAACATGCCTACCCTCATTGAAGTTCTTTATCACATGATACTTTCGATGAATATGCTTACTTTTCTTATAAAATCTTGGTTCCTTAGCATCTGCTATCGCTATAATGTTATCACAATACAGCAATACCGCCTTATCAATGCCAAGAACTACCTTAAGATTGCCAAGAAACTTACAGAGCCATACTGCTTCTTTCGAAGTATCACTAGCTGCTACATACTCGACTTCCATTGTTGAATCTAAAGTGCAATCTTGCTTGAAACTTCTCCAAACAATGGCACCACTGCCCAGAGTAAACACAAACCAAAAGTCGATCTCCTTGAATCTGGATAGGATTGGAAATTCAAGTTAAAGTCTCCTAGAGGTGTTAAATCCTCATATGAATATGCAAACATATACCCTCGAGTCCTTATCAGGTACTTGAAAATATGCTTAACCACAACCCAATGGTTCAGTCTTGGATCCAACTGAAATTGACTTACTATCTTGATCGTATAACTAATATCCAGTCGAGTGCAAAGTATGGCATACATGAGACTACCCACTGCTGAAGCATAAGACACCTTCTTCATGTATTCTCTTTCCTCGTCAGACTTTGGTGAGTCTTTCTTAGAAAGAGTAATTCTAGACCTAGATAGTTACTCATCTTTCTTAGAATCCTGTATTGCAAACCTCTTGAGAATTTTATCTATATAAACCGCTTGGGACAAAGCTATCATTTTGTTCTTCCTATCCAGAAAGATCTAGATATCGAGAATATAATTAGCTTCATCCAAGTCTTTTATGTCAAACTGCTTGGTCAACCATAATTTGACTGATGACAATGCCCCAATGTCATTGCCAATTAGTAGAATGTTGTCTACATAGAGCAGTAAGAAAATCACATTCCAATCCTTAATGTGTTTGTAAACACATGGTTCGTCTACATTTTGTTCGAATCCATAAGTTTTGATCACCTGATCAAATCTTATGTTTTAAGAACAAGAAGCCTGCTTAAGTCCATAAATTGACTTTAGCAGCTTGCAAACCTTACCCTTTTGACCCTTAGCCTTGGACCCGTCTAGCTGTACCATATATATAGACTCATCAAGATAGCCATTTAAAAAAGCCGTCTTGACATCAAACTGTCAAATCTCATAATCGAGGGTGGCAGCTATGGACAAAAGAATGCATATGGACTTAAGCATGGCTACAAGCGAAAAGGTGTTGGACATGTATGCCCTAAGGAGAAAAAATATAATTTGTTTTTGGAGATATTTTTATCAATAAAGAATTTATTTATTATTTATATATCAAATCTTGTCATCTTTACGTTTATATTTGTTAAATGTATGTTAAGCAAACAAAAGTCTGAGATGACAAATTATGCGAAAGACATGATTCTTAATTTAAGATCTGTAATTGAGGGAATAAAGTTGGGCACTTTATCCATACAAATATTGTTATGTTTTTTATATCCCAAATGGGAGATGTTTTGCCTTTGCCATCAGAGGTGGACTCCGTAAATAGAAACATTGACACATTGTCATAGGTGACGATGTGTTGGTTCAGAACATAAAGTGAATTGATTTAGATTAATAATTCTGTCTAGGTAAATCGATTCACTTTAGACAATCATTTGTGTTGTATCTTGATCTTGAGATGGATAGTGGGTCTGTTGTTTTGACTTGTGTCTTTTGATGTTCCAAAGGGTGACATTCACATTTTATAGTGGTACGCATGTCGATACATTGGAGGCATGACTCTTGATAGCGTAGTCATATTCCTCTTAGAAATGATATCCATAGCTTCTCTTTAAGGGTAGTTGATATTTTCTTATATACGTTATTTGTAATTGAAAAATTGGAGCGCTTAACCATTTGGACACACAGGTGTAACCAAATGGTCTATTGTCTTTTGATGGTAAGTTTTCCAAGGGTGAGATAATGGAACGTAAGAGAAAAATAATTGGAAAGGTAAGACAGAACTTGTCCTTAAGCCGATTATGGATAATCCTATAGGAATATAATACATTATGATATGTCATAAAGACTTAGCTATGCGGGCTTCATAATTCTATATATATAGTTCGAGAGTGTAGCTCAAGGCTTTTAATGGAGTAGCGTTAGAGTTGACAATTATTCGAGTTGATAATTATGAAATGTATATCTAGGATATTGGGTTTCATAATTATTTAGAGCTTGAACTATATAGGTCTATTAGGTCCTCTTTGCTAGCTCATAAAAATCTTGTAACGATACGGCATGCTTTTTCAATAATTGGTGACTTGTGTCATATTATCAAATTGGCTGAAAATTTGATAGAATCAGACAATTCATGTCTGTTTATCAGTTGAATTAATTTTGTGAAAAATTAACTCAAGATAAACTTATTGAATTATCCAGATCGGATAATTCATGTTTGTTTATCAGTTGGATTAATTTGAATAAATTAATTCAAGATAAACATGTTGAATTATCAGGAATATTTATTTTCCTAGAGATTATTTAGATATGACTGCTTTAATCAATAACTTCTCTATTGGGTTATTTGAATTAAAACTGAGGCTCTATCCTAAGAATCTTGAGTAGGAATAGGGATCATTTATTGAAATTTTGGTAGGCCGATCTTTAAGTTTGGCCTACCGATGGAGTAAGTTTGGCAAGCTGATCTGCCAGTTTGGCTTGCCGATAGAGCCATAAATAGATCATGTGTTTTACGTGCATTTTACCAGATATTGTTTCTGATTTGATTTTGATTCGAATTTTTGAGGCCTTGTCTGATAAGGACTGACTCTTGGGCCTAACCTCTATAAAAAGGGGAATGAGACTCATTGTTATTTAAATCAGTTGAGAAATTATGAGTGAGACTCTACCTATGAGACACTAAAACTCCCCAAAGAGCTATTGTTCACACATCATGAACTATAGCTATGGGTATTTATCAATTGGTTAGAAGGAGAGTTATTGGGGAAAGGTTGAATGATGTATGCCCATACACACTCTGATCGTGGATAAAGAATGGCAAAGAAGATCAGTTGGTTGAGGCTCTTCTAGAACGTTATACACTTCACGAATTGTGGGAGCTTTTCTACATTTACGAGGTTAGTAAGATCTAGTTAATTTATGCATATAATGTGTCAAACTTATGTTTTGAAAAAAACTCTGGTATAAAAATTTTTAAAATTTCGCTACATGCTATTTTTCCAACAATTAGTATCAGAGCCATGGTTTTTACATAAATTTGCAAGTTTGTGATCATACTATACATATAAATTATGTAATCTTAATCTCTCCTATGCTTGAATTTAATTTTTAAAGAGTTGGCACTCTAGGTTTCCATATATTTTTATATGTTGTCATGGATTATATGGTGAATGTTTATTAATTAATTATGGTTGATTGAATTATTATTTGATTATTTATTAATTAATTAATTTATACTGGTTATGGTTCCTGAAAGGTTAGAATATGTAACTAGGTTTTTCATATAATTAGATGACGGATTATCATCTCCGTCTAGGAAGTATTATTTAATTTTAAATTTGTAAGAATTGTATAATTAAATAATCATTCAGAGAAGACGGATCTAGAAGGCATATCTAGAAGATGGATGATGGCATTCTTAGGTATTTCATGGGTTTCTAATTTTATGTTGTTGAATTGTTGAAAATATAATTGATAAATTGCATCAAAAATTGTCTTTACTGGAAAGTGTGGTTTCTGCTTGGTCGAAAAATCAAACCTTTAGGTCCGGCAAGTCGATGGTCGCATATCGGCAAGCTAGACTTTAGGTTTGGTAGGCTATCAGTGGGGTAGAAATCTGGTGACTCTAGCGGCAGGCCGATCTTTGCAGTTCGATAGGCAGAACTGTCATGATCGATAGGCCAACCTGAAAAGACTGGCAGGTTGATGGATCATGATTGGTAGGCCAACCATACAGATTGGCATGCCAATAGAGAGCTTTAATTTTTAGAAAAGGTACATTTTTTTATGTAGGTTTGATTTTATTTTTAGGACAATTCTAAGAAACATTAAATTTGGATATGACTAGAAATATAGAGTATTTGATCTATGCGAGATTGAACACTTGAAGATGTGCATTATATGAAGAAGTATACAACTTGAAGATTCAAGGATGAAGAATCGATAATATGTTTCAATTATTCTCTTGTAGTCTTTGTTTTCTATTTTCTAAGGTAGAACCATAATATTACGGTTATTTATTATTATTATTTTCATTTGCTATGTATATTGATAACATGCTCTATAGAATAGGGAGTGCCGCTCAATTAAAATTGTTCATGCATGTTTATAAAATAAAACGTTGATTTCAAAAGAATGAGTGGGAGAAGGTTTTCGAAGAGAGGACCTACGGCCTCCATCGTTGGTCCATAGGTAGCACATGGTGGTTCTGACCCCTAGGAAGGAATTTCATCATGTACTGGGTTGATCTCCAAGAGGATAAGGTATTTTAGTATGATTTATCGTTACACACCCCTAAGTGGTGATTATAAATCATGGATAAAATATTGAAACGATGGTTATACACTAATGTTAATTTTATTATTAACCTCCCTAAGAGCTCTGTTAATAAAATTAATGGCCAAAGAAATGATTATTAGTATATGCTGGATTATACGGGTCCTAGATGACATATAGTAATTAGGAGGGGATCCATGTTCCTGGTTGAATTTGGCAAGACTCCTCTAGGAGCTTGTTGAATTATGAGTTAGGAATAATCATTGTAAGGTTGTGATATTTTCAAAGTTTTGACACATAAATGCATTTGTATATTTTACATGATTGTGTTATATTACTAAATTTTTATGATATATTTGCCTATGTTTGGTATATGATTCTTTATTGTAGATTAAAATGTCTAAAAACTATTTATCATCGATACTTGACAAAAACCAATTAATCGGTGAGAACTATAATAATTGGAAATAGAACCTAAACATCGTCCTGTCCTTTGAGAAACAAAAATTTGTGCTGACGATACCTTGTCCTCCCGAGCCTAAGAGAGATTCCACTAATGATCAAATCCAAGCATATGATTGTTGGAAAGATGCTAATGATCAGGCCTGCTGCTATGTTATGGCCAGCCTGAATAACATGCTACAGGCTCAACATGAGGATTATGAGACTGCTAGGCAGATCTTGGATAATTTGGAAGACGTGTTTGTAGGCCAGGCCTTAACAAAGGGGGAAGGGGCGCTTTGCAAACTCTTTTTTTGTAAGTAGAGACTAGGGACATCTATAAAAGAGCATATGATGTTGGTCATGGGTTATCTTGCTAAGGCTCAAACCAATGGAGCTGACATTGATGTTGAAACTCAGATGACTATGGTCTTTGAGACTATGTCTAAGGAATTTATTCCGTTTAGAGCTACATTTAATTTGACCAATAGACAGGATACGACCTTGACATAATTGATGAAACAATTACAGGATTTTGAACTGTTGATCAGGGAGTCTCTTGCTAGTGGTGAGGCCAACTTGGTGGCTGCTTCTGGCTTCAATCCCAACCATGGGAATGGAAAGAAACAATGGGCCAAGAACAGGAAGTCTTCTGTTCCTGTAAATGGCAAGAACAAGAAAAAGAAGAAGAAGAACCTGAAGAAGCTTAAGTGCTTCTTCTACGGGAAGGTCGGGCACATCAAGAAGAATTGCAAGGACTTCTTTTCTCAAGGAGGGGGGCTTCAAAGAAATGAGAAGTCTACTTCGTGAAGACTTCACACTTCAGATAGGCGCTAGATCCTTGATATTAGCTAAAGTAGTGGGAGACGACCATCTGTATTTTGATAAGTATAGGAATTTAATTTTACGAGATTGTTTTTATGTTCCTAAATTTAAAAGGAATTTAATTTTTGTAGCTTGTTTATTTAAAGACTCCTATTTTGTTTCTTTTAATAATAAAGTCGTGATTCGTAAAAATAAATCTTTTATTTGTTCTAGATGGATGCAAAATAATCTATATTGTATCAAACCTAAGATGGACTTATGCTTAATGCTGAGATGAATGATAATAACTCTAAAAAACTTAAAACTTCTCACTCTAATAAGACTTTTCTTTGGCATTTGTGACTTGGCCATATTAACCTGAATAGGATTCAAAGGTCGGTAAGGGATGGACCTTTAAGTCATTTAATGGTGGAATCTATACCACAATGTGAATCTTATTTAGAGAGTAAAATGACCAAAAGACCATTCGAGTTTAAGGACAATAGGGCTAAAGGGGCTCTAGAACTTATACATAGTGATGTTTGCGGACCTATGAACATCTGGGCATGAGGAGGGTATGAGTCCTTTGTCACTTTTATTGATGATTACTCAAGGTATGGATATATGCACTTGATGCACCACAAAAACGAAACTTATAACAAGTTTAGGGAGTTTTGGGTTGAAGTGGAAAAGCAACTTGGTAGACCAATAAAGGCACTTCGATCCGATCGAGGTAGTGAACACCTTTCTGACGAGTTTTTAGAACACTTATTAAAGAAAGGGATTTTATCCCATTTAACTACGCCAGGCACTCCGCAGTAGAATGGCATAGCAGAGAGAAAGAATAGAACTTTGTTGGATATGGTTAGGTCCATGATGAGTCATTCATCATTACCTTTGTCCTTTTGCGGATATGTACTACAAACTGCATGTTATCTTTTGAACAATGTGCCTTCAAAATTAGTTCTTAAAACTCCTCACGAGTTGTGGACATGTAGGAAGCATCCTTAAACTATATTCAGATATGGGGATGTCCAGCTCATGTCCTATGTAGGGATGCAAATAAGTTGGAAGCACGTTCAAAAGTTTGCATGTTTGTAGGATATCCAAAAGGAATAAAGGGGGATATTTTTATAATCCAAAGGAAAATAAAGTCGTGGTTTCAACTAATGTAACTTTCCTTGAGGAAAGTTTGGATGACTTGAAGCCTTGAAGCAAAGTGGTGCTTGAGGAGTTGAGGAGTGATCCACTCACTTTGGGGGTTTCGGTAGAAACCACTCCAATCAGTGTAGAAAAACCAAACGAACCTAAATAACAACCTAAGGGGCTTTGGCATAGTGGGAGGATCGGGCGTCAACTCGAGCGGTATATGTTCAATGGTGAGGCCTTTTTGGCTGGACTGGATAAACATGATAGAGATCCTTACACTTATGCAGAGTCTATAGAGGATGTTGATTTGAAACTCTAGATAGAGTCTATGAACACAATGATGAAGTCTATGGAGACTAATCGGGTCTAGGAGCTTGTGGATCTTCCTAAAAGGGTAAAACCCATAGGGTATAAGTGGATCTATAAGAGGAAAAAAGGAGTGGATGGAAAGGTCAAAACCTTTAAAGCTAGACTAGTAGCTAAGGGATACAAGCAAAAGAAATGAATCAATTACAAGGAAGCCATGCTTAAGTCCATCCGGATTCTCTTATCCATAGCTGCCACTCTCTACTACAAGATTTGGTAAATGGATGTCAAGATGGCATTTTTAAATGGCTATCTTGATGAGTCCATTTATATGGAACAACCAGATGGGTTCAAGATCAAGGGTTAAGAGGGTAAGATTTGTAAGCTGCTAAAGTCGATATATGGACTTAAGCAGGCTTCCCGTTCTTAGAGCATAAGATTTGATCAAGTGATCAAGACTTATGGGTTCACATAAAATATGGACGAACCATGTGTGTACAAACATATAAAGGATAGGAAGGTGGTTTTTCTACTGCTTTATATAGATGACATTCTGCTAATTGCCAATGATGTTAGGGCATTCTCATCGGACAAATTATGATTGACCAAGCAATTTGACATGAAGGACTTGAGTGAGGCTAATTTTGTTCTCGGTATCTAGATTTTTTGGGATAGGAAGAACAAAATGATAGCTTTGTCCTAAGCTAGCTACATAGATAAAATTCTCAAGAGGTTTGCAATGTAGGACTCCAAGAAAGGTGGGCAACCATGTAGGTCCAAAATTACTCTTTCTAAGAAAGACTCTCCAAAGTTCAATGAAGAAAGAGAATACATGAAGTAGGTGCCTTATGCTTCGGCAATGGGTAGTCTCATGTATGCCATGCTTTGCACACGATTGGATATTTATTATGCAATCAGGATTGTAAGTTAATTTCAGGAGGATTTGAGACCAAACCATTGGGTTACGGTCAAGCATATTTTCAAGTACTTGAGAAGGACTCGAGGGTATATAATTGTATATTCAGGTGAGAACTTAACTCCACTACGATACATTGAGAAGGACTCGAGGGTATATAATTGTATATTCAGGTGAGAACTTAACTCCACTATGATACATTGATTTGGATTTTCAATCCTATCTGGATTCTAGGAGATCGACTTCTGGTTTTGTGTTTACTCTGGGCGACAGTGCCATCAGTTGGAGAAGTGTGAAGCAATATTGCACTTCGAATTCAACGATGGAGGCTGAGTATGTGGTAGCTAATGATGCTTCGAAAGAAGCAGTGTAGCTCTGTAAGTTTCTTAGGGATCTTAAGGTAGTTCTTGGTATGGATAAGGCGGTATCACTGTACTATGATAACTGTGTGGTGGTAGCTAATACTAAGGAACCAAAATTTCATAAGAAGAGTAAGCATATTAATCAAAAGTATCATGTGATAAAGGACTTCGTAGAAGGCGAGCATGTCACTGTGTGCAAACACGTCAGAGGACAATTTAGCTGATCCATTTGGGAGAGTCTTCGCAAGGCATATGGAAGCTATGGGGATGCAATATTTGTCATATTTACTCACTTAGTGCAAGTGGAAGATTGTTAGACATGTATGCCCTAAGGAGTAAAAATGTAATACGTTTTTAAAGACATTTTTATCAATAGAGAATTTATTTATTATTTATATACCAAATATTATTCTCTTTAACATTCATATTTGTTGAATGTATGTTAAGCAAATAAAAGTCTAAAACTGTTGGTCTAAACCTTTAAGAATTTGGCATATGATGGACAGATTATGCAGAAGACACGATTCTTTAGATGATGGTCTAAATCATAAGATCCACAATCGAGGAAATAAAGTTGGATGCTTTATTCATGCAAAGATTGTTATGTTGTCTATATCCCTAACGAGAGATGGTTTGTCTTGGCTATCAAAGGTGGACTCCGTAAATAGAAACATTGGCACATTGTCCTAGGTGACGATGTGTTGGATCAGGAAATAAAGTGAATTGATTTAGATTAATAATTCTGTTTAGGTAAATTGATTCACTTTAGACAATTATATGTGTTATATCTTAATCCTGAAATGGATAGTGGGTCCATTGTCTTGACTCATGTCTTTTGATGTACCAAAGAATGACATCCACATTTTATAGTGGTACACATGCCTGTACGTTGGAGGCATGACTCTTGATAGTATAGACTTGTTATTCATAGATATGGAGTCCATAGCTTCTCTTTAGGAGTAGTTGATATCCTCTTATATGTGTTATCCTGTAATTGAAAAACTGGAATGCTCAACCATTTGGATACATGGATATAACCGAATAGTATACTGTCTTTGGATGGTAAGTTTTCTGATAGTGAGAGAACGGAATGTAAGAGAAAAATAATCAGGAAGGTAAGACAAAACTTGTCCTTAAGCTAATTATAGAAAATCCTATGGGGATATGATACATTATGATATAGCATGGAGACTTAGCTATACGAGCTTCAAAAATCTATATAGTTCGAGAGTGTAGCTCTAAGCTTTTAGTGGACTAGTGTTAGAATTGATAATTATGAAATGTATATATGGGATATTGGGTTTCATGATTATTGGGAGCTTGAACTATATAGGTCTATTAGGTCCTCTTTGTTAGCTCATAAAAATCTTGTAATGATACGGCGTGCCTTTTCAATAATTGGTGACTTGTGTCATATTATCAAGTTGGCTAAAAATTTGATAAAATCACATAATTCATGTCTATTTATCGATTGAATTAATTTTGTGAAAAATTAATTCAAGATAAACTTGTTGAATTATCGGGATTGGATAATTCATGTTTGTTTTGTCAGTTGGATTAATTTGAATAAATTAATTCAAGATAAACTTGTTGAATTATCAAGAATATTTGTTTTCCTAGAGACTATCTAGATATGAATGTTTTAATCAGATAAATTTTCTATTGGGTTATTTGAATTAAAACTAAGGCTCTATCCCAAGAATCTATGGGAAATAAAGATTCGTAGGGATCATTTATTGAAAGTTTGGTAAGTCAATCTTTAAGTTTGAACTGTCGATGGAGCGAGTTTAGTAGGCTGATCTGCCATTTCGGCCTGTCGATCCAGCGATAAATAGATCACATGTTTTATGCAAATTTTATTAGATATTGTTTCTGATTTGATTCTAATTCAAATTTTTGAGGCCTTATCTAATAAGGATTGACTCTTGGGCCCAACCTCTATAAAAAGAGGAGTGAGACTCGTTGTTATTTAGATTAGTTGAGAAGTCAAGAGTGAGACTCTAAAACTCCCTCGAGAGCTATTGTTTACATATCACGAACTATTCCTTTGGGCATGTCTCAATTGGTTGGAAGGAGATTCACTAGGGAAAGGTTGAACGACATGTGCCCATACACACTCCGACCGTGGATAGAGAATAGCAAAGAAGACCAGTTGGTTGAGGCTCTTTTAGAACGTTATACTCTTCACGGATTACGGGAGCCTTTCTGCATTTATGTGCTTAGTAAGATCTAGTTAATTTATGCATATAGTGTGTCAAACTTGTGTTTTGAAAAATACTCTGGTATGAAAATTTTTAAAATTCCGCTGCGTACTATTTTTCCAACAAAAGGTTTCTTTGTAATTGATTCCTTCCTTTTGCGTTTATCCCTTAGCTACCACTCTAGCCTTATAGGTTTTGACTTTTCTATCTACTC
This sequence comes from Artocarpus hirsutus, assembly GCA_946598075.1. Taxonomy (NCBI): domain Eukaryota; kingdom Viridiplantae; phylum Streptophyta; class Magnoliopsida; order Rosales; family Moraceae; genus Artocarpus; species Artocarpus hirsutus. The sequence goes on along the minus strand of CAMOHE010054791.1, from coordinate 13,998 downwards.
CTCTCTTTCTCTTGTAGATCCATTTACACCCTATGAGTTTTACCCCTTTGGGAATGTCTTCAAGTTCTTAGACCCTATTAGTCTCCATCGACTTTATCATAGTGTTTATGGCTTCTGTCTAGAGTTTTGAATCAACATCCTCCATAGCTTCTTTGTAAGTGTAAGGACCCCTGTCATGTTCATCTAGTTCAGCCATAAAGGCCTTATCATTGAACATATACCTCTTGGGTTGACACCCGATCCTCCCACTACGCTGAAGCCCCTTAGGTTGTTGTTCGGTTGGTTTTTCTACATTAATTGGATTGGTTTCTACCTAAAACCCCCGAAGTGATCGAATTACTTGCCAACTCCTCGAGTACCACTTTACTTTGAGGCTTTAAGCCGTTCATGTAACTTTCCTCAAGGGAGGTTGTATTTGTTGAAACCACGACTTTGTTTTCTTTTGGGTTATAAAAATAATCCCCTTTAGTCCCTTTTGGATATCCTATAAATACACAAACTTTCAAATGTACTTCCAACTTATTCACTTCCTTAAACAGGACATGAGCCAGACATCCCTATATACGAATATGGTTTAAGGATGTCTTCTTCCCTATCCACAACTTGTAAGGAGTTTTAGGAACTGATTTTGAAGGCACGTTGTTCAAAAGATAACATGCGGTTTATAATGTATATCCCCATAAGGATAAAGGTAATAATGAATAACTTATCATGGACCTGACCATGTCTAACAAAGTCTTATTTCTTCTCTCAGCTAGATCATTCTACTGTAGAGTGCTTGGTGTAGTCAAATGGGAAAAAAATCCTACTCTCTAATTAGTATTCCAAGAACTCATCAGAGAGGTATTTACCACCTTGATTGGATTGAAGTGCCTTTATGGGTTTACATAATTGCTTTTCCGCTTCAACCCATAACTCCTTGAAGTTGTCAAAAGTTTCGCTTTTATGATGCATTAGGTAGACATACCTATACCTTGAGTAATTATCATTAAAAGTGACAAAGTACTCACACCCTCCTCGTGCTGGGATGTTCATGGGACCACAAACATTACTATGTATAAGTTCTAGACCCCTTCGACGCTAGTGCAATTAAACCTAAATGCTCTTTTGGTCATTTTGCCCTCCAAATAAGATTCATATGTTGGTATAGATTCTATCTTTAAATGACTTAAAGGTCCATCCCTTACCAACCTTTGAATCCTCTTTAGGCTAATATGACCTAATTGTAAATGCCAAATATTAGAGTCAGAAGTCTTAAGTCTTTTAGAGTTATTATCATTAACCTCAATGTTAAGCAGTAAGTCCATCTTAGGTTTGATATAATATAGATTGTTTTGCATCCATTCATCATAGATAAAAGATTTTTTTTTAATCACCACTTTTTTACTAAAAGAAACTGAATAAGAATATTTTCATAAACAAGCTATAGATATTAAATTCCTTTTAAGTCTAGGAACATAAAAGCAATCTTGCAAAACTAAAATCCTATAATTATGAAAATGAAGATAGATGTCTCCTACTGCTTTAGCTAACACCAAGGATCCATCACCCATTCGAAGAGTGAAGTCTTCATGCAGTAGACTTCTTGTTTGTTTGAACTCCTATAGAGAAACACAAACATGATTAGTCCTTAACCAAACAAGTTTCAATAACCAGAAGATCACACCTACCTCCTTGGGAAAGGAAGTCCTTGTAATTCTTCTTGATGTGCCTGAACTTCCTATAGTAAAGCACTTGAGCTTCTTTGGGTTCTTCTTTTTCTTCTTCTTGTTCTTGCCATATGTAGAAATAGAAGACTTCCCATTCTTAGCCTTCTGCTTCCTTCCATTCTTAAGGTTAGGATTAGAACCGGATGCAGTCGCCAAGTTAGCCTCACCTCCCGTAGAAGTTTCCTTAATCAAATTTTTGAACTCTTGTAACTGCTACAATAGCTCCGTTAAGGTCACATCCTGTCTATTGCTCAAATTGTATAAAGCTCTAAATGGGATGAACTCCTTTGATAGAGTCTCAAAAACCATGGTCATCGATGACTCAACATAGATATCAGCTCCATGGGCTTGAGCCTTAGTGAAGTAACCCATGACTAATATCATATTCTCCTTCATAGGAGTCCCCGATCTTTGTTTGTAGTTCAAAAGTTTCCGAAGTGCCCCTTCCGCTTTGTTATGGCCTGGCCTCTAAACATGTCTTCAAGATTATTTATGATTAGCTTCGTAGTCTTATAATCTTCATGTTGGGCCTGTAGCATATTATTCATGCTAGCCATAACATAATAGCGGGCTTGATCATTAGCGTCTTTCTAGAGATCATATGCTTAGATTTGCTCATTACTAGATTCCTTGGTATGTTCGAGAGGACACAAAGTCATCAACATGAATTTTAGTTTCTCAAAAGATAAGACAATATTTAAGTTCCCCTTCCAATCATTGTAATTCTCACTAGTTAATTAATTTTTATCAAGCATCGAAAATAAAGTGTTTTTAGACATTTTAATTTATAATAAAAAATCATACACCTACCATAAGCAAGCACAACATAACAATTTAGTAAGATAATACAATTAAGTAAATAAGCAATTGTATTTATGTGTCAAAACCTTTGAAAATATCACATCCTTATAACAATAATTCCTAACTCAGAATTCAATAAGCTGCTTAGGGGAGACTTGCCAAATTAAAATAGGAACACGGATCCCTTTTGATTAATATATGACATCTACGACTAGTTTAGTCTAGCATATATTGACAGAGCTCTTAGGAGAGGTTAATATTAAAATTAACTTAAAAGTACAACCATCATTATAACTATTTTATCTATGATCTATAATTGACACCTAGGGGTGTGCAACAATGATCATACTAAAATAAATTATCCTTTCAGAGATCCAACCTGGTAAATGATGAAATCCTTTCTTAGGGGTCGAGACTACCATATGCTACTTATGGATCAACGATGGAGGCCGTAGGTCCTCTCTTCGAAAACCTTGTCCCACTCAATCTTTTGAAAAACCAAGGTTTTACTTTAAAACGTGCATGTACAATTTTTAATGAACAGCACTCCTTATTCTATATGACATGTTATCAAAAGACATGGCAAATCATATTATAATGCAGACAAGCAAAGCAATCATGCAAAGCCACAAGCAAAATAATAATAAACAATTATAATAATATGGTCCCATCCTAGAGAAAAGAAATTAAAGATTTCAAAAGATCAATCGAAACATATTATCGATTATTCACCTTGAATCTTCAAGTTGTATCCATCTTAATGTGACATCCATCTTCAAGTCTTTAATCCTAAATAAATTAAATAGTTCACTTTTCTTATCATCACAAATTTTCATGTTTCTTAGAATTGTCTCGAAAATAAAATAAAAAATGCACCAAAAAACACACCTTTTCTAAAAAACCACAGCTCTCTACGGGCATGCTGATTTGTATGATTGGCATGGTGGTCATTAGCCATCGGTCTGCTGAACTTGACAGTTCGGCCTGCCACGAGAGCTAGCTAAATCCTACCCCATGGATAGCCTGTCGAACTGGAGGTTCGGCCTATCGATCTACAACCATGGCCTACCGATCCTGAGGGTTTGGGCTATTGACAGTGCAATACTCACGTTTTTCTAGAAAATAGTTTTTACTTAGTTTTTCAATCTTATTTTTAACAATTCAAAAACATATAAAATTTAAAGACTCAGGAAAAACAGTGGAACCACTATCATCCATCTTCTAAGTCCATCTACACTTTGAATGATTATTTTATTATAAAATTCTTACACATTTAAAATTAAATAATAATTCCTAGATGGTGATGATAGACCACCATTTAATTACGTGGAAAAACTTAGATACACATTCTAACTTCTAAGGAATTATAACCAGCACAAATTAATTAATTAATTAATAATTTAATCAACCATAATTAATTAATAAGCATCCTCTATATAATCTCATAACAACATATAAATATATAGAAACCCTAGAGTGCCAACTCTCTAAACAAAATTGAAGTCAAGCATAGAAGACATCAACATCGCATAATTTATATGTATAGCATGACCACAAACTTGTAAATTTATGTAAAAACTATGGCTCTAATACCAATTGTTGGAAAATGAGTATGCAGTGAAATTTTAAAAATTTTAAATTAGAGTATTTTTTAAAACACAAGTTTGACATCTATATACATAAATTAATCAGATCTTACTAACCATTGTAAGCCAAAGAGCTCCTGCAATCAACAAAGAGAAGAATGTTCTTGAAGAACCTTAATCAACTAGTTTTTTTTGCTATTCTCTATCCATGATCGGAGTGTGTGTGGGCACACATCATATAGCTCTTTCTCGGTGACTCTCCTTCCAACTAATTAAGAAGACCCAGAGCAAAGGTTCGTCATTGTGAACAAAACCTCTCAGGAATTTTAGAGTATCTAACACCAAAGTACTTATTCTTAACTTCCCAATTAATCTACAGAACTTAGAAAACTCCCTCTCTATTTAGAGAGGTTGGACACAAGGTTGATCATTATCAGATAAGGCATCAAAAATTTGAGTCTGGATCAACTTTTAGTAAAATCACATCAAAAATGCATGATCAAATTATGATTAGATTGGTAGGCCGAACTAATAGATAGGCCTGTTGAACTTGCTCCGATCGGCCTGTCGAACTTACGATAATATGATCCCTAAGAATCTTTTATTTCCCACCCAAGATTCTTTAGATAGAGCCTCAGTTTTAATTCAAATAACCCAATAGGAAAGTTATATGATTAAAACAGCCATATCTGGATAATCTTAAGGAAAATAAATATTCTCAATAATTCAATAAGTTAATCTTGAATTAACTTACAAAACTAATTCAACTAATAAAAAGACATGAATAATCTGACCCTATCAAATTCGAGCCAATCTAATAATTAAACATAAGTCACCAATTTATTGAAAAAAGCACGTCGTATCATCATAGGATTTATTATAAGCTAGCAAAGGGGACCTGATGGACCTATATAGTTCAAGCTTCGATAATTACAAAATATAATATCCTAAATACACATTTTATAATTATTAACTCTAACGCTACTCCACTAAAAGCTTAGAGCTACACTCTCAAAGCTCCAAATTAGCTAAGTGTCCATGACATATCATAATATGTTTTATCCCCATCGGATATTCATAATCGGCTTAAGGATAAATTCTATCTTACCTTGCTGATTATTTCTATCTTACGTTTTGTTCTCTCACCATTGAAAACTTGCCATCTAAGGATAGGATACCATTTGGTTACACCTATGCATCCAAATAGTTAAGCGTTTTAGTTTTTGAAATACAGGATAACGCATATAAGAGAATATCATTGACTCTACCAATGGAGCTATAGATTCCATATCTATGAATAATAGGTCTACACTATCAAGAGTCATGTCTTCAACATACGAGTATGCGCACCATCACAAAGTTAGGATGTCACCCTTTGGTACATCAAAAGACATAAGACAAGATAATGGGCCCATTAATCATTTTAGGATTAAGATACAACACATATAATTGTCTAAAGTGAATTGATTTGCATATATGGAATTATTAGTTCAAATCAATTCCACTTTACATCCCGTTCTAACACATTGTCGCCTATGACGATGCACCAATGTTTCTACAGGCAGAGTCTAACTCCGATGGCCAAGACAAACCATCTTTCCTTAGGGATATAAACAACATAACAATCTTAGCATGAACAAAGCGCCTAATTTTATTCCCTCTATTGTGGATCTTATGATTTAGATCATTACCTTTAGAATCATGTCTTTTGCATAATCTGTCCATCATATGCCTGATTCTTAAAGGTTTAGACTGACAGTCTTAGACTTCTGCTTACTTAACATACATTCAACAAATATAAATGTAAAGAGGACAACATTTGGAATATGAACAATAAATAAATTCTTTATTGATAAAATGTCTCCAAAAACATATTACAACATTGTACTCCTTAGGGCATACATGTCTAACACCCCAAGTTGCTAAGATTTATGCCCACATTGTAATAGTTTCTCTTATGCTATGCATCCTTTACTCATGCTTGTTAAATCTCCCCCTTGATTTGGCAATAAAAGTTCCCAACGTGTCTTCCAAAGAAGGCTTCTTTTTGGTGGAGGTTGCAAAACAATTCTTATGTTGCCATATAAGAAATTCTTGAGGTTCCAAAAGCCTGGATATTAGGGAGTAGGCAACAGTTGTTCTCGAAATTGAAATTCCAGTTGTTGATGAATTGAGCTTCCACTTGGCTATCTTTAACTCCTGAAAATAAAGTATTAGCGAAAGTGATAGATTCAATGCTTAATGATGATGAAAAAGCTCCCTTGGTGGATAAGATAGAGAGTTGGTTAGACAATGCTAAAATTTGAGCTTGAATTGCAATCAGAAGATCCATATCAAGAACCCCAACTGCTTTCTTCATTATTGACCTCTCACTAGCCCATTGATAGCTATTGTAAGCCATCTCCTCCAAAAGTACTTAAGCTTTATCAACCGTCTTTGACATTCAACTCTCTAAAGTTCTTGTTTGGCCTCTCAAATCATTATAATATTGTTGAACCAAGAACCAATCATGATAATCATGGTGAGAATGCTTCTTAATTAGCTCCTTGAATCCCTTATTGCTTCATAAAGAGGCTTAAAATCCATTTGTTGAAATTGAGCAATGTTACTCCTTATTTGTTGAGCCTTCAATGGAGGAATGAATTTTGAGAGAAATTTATGAACTAGCTCCACCCATGTTTCAATGCTCCCTAGTGACAAAGATAATCACCATGCTCTAGCTTTATCCTAAAGTGAGAAAGAAAATAACTGGAGCAAGATTTGGTCTTAAGTAACCCCATTCATCATGATTGTGTCGCAATCTCCAAGAATATAGCCAAGTGAACATTAGGATCCTTATAAGGCAAACCACAAAATTGGTTTTATTACACCATATTGATCAAGGCTGACTTCAACTCAAAATTATCGGCATTGATAAGTTGACGCCAAACCCTGGAATAATTTTTGGTGACAACGGGCATAAAATAGTCATGAAGAGCCCATTGAGGATTTTCTTCCTCTTGTGCCATGACAACAAGCTCTTGCCACCTCTCACCCCGAATTCTACGAAGTCATCTCTGAATTTATGGATCTAATAGCAAGAGGTTGAAGCTCCTTACTTTTCGCATCAACTACAAAAATCAACAAAAAGAAAGTTAAAAGTAAAGAAATGTAAAATAAAAGTCTACATAAAAATTGAAGTACTTAAGATATAATAGTAATAAAAACTAAGTAAATTCAATCCCCGATAATGGGGCCAAAATCTTGGTCAAGTGTAAGTGTATACTGTTGTAAGTAATAAAGTAGTAGTAAAGTGTTCATTTCCTCAAGGATTTGGATTGTTAAATTTTTTCTAACTATAGAGGTTTAAGCACTTCAATTCTAATTTATCTACATGATCACAATTTAATGGCAATTTTAATTAAAAACATGAAATTAAAATAAACTAAAACAAAATTAATGAAATTAAAATTAATAGAGTAATTAAAATTAGGTAAATCCAATATCAAAAAGTGTCTAGATGAACTATTTTGCAAAGTTTTCGTTAGTTTGGTAATTACCTAGAGTATTGTCAAATTGATTTCCCCATGTTATTGGCACAAAACACCCATGCATTTTTATTTTCCTCTCCCAAGTACTCAATTAAAAAATGCCCAATTAATTAATTCTAATATTCCTATTTAGAATAAATTATTAAAGACTTATTAAGTACAAGTTCTTTTAATGAGCCATAAAGACAATCATAAGTCGCCCAACTCTATAACTCTCTGGGTTGTATCTCCTTAACTCATATTTAGAATCCTCATTTCCTAAGTACTAACCTTATATATAAAATCAATTAATTACTGGTCAATCAGTTAGAGGCATTAAAACCAATGAAATACAAATAAATAGAAAACAAAAATTAAATTGTAATGATCTATGGCAATGATCCAAACACGATTGCAACTTGGATCTATAGTCCTCTAGACTAAAGGACTTAGTTATTCATAATCATATACAAATCCAAAATCACAAACCAAAATATAAAACTAGAATCTATAACAATTTACAAGAAATTCAAAAGAAAGAAGAGAAAAAAAAAGGTAATCTAATGATAGAACTTCAATAATCTTCAAGCACTTCTTCTCCTCTTTTTTGAATCTCTAATGGCTGCTATGTCTCCCAAAAATCATATCTCTAAAGTTCGTTGCAAAACTCTAAAAATGGGTATCTATAGTGGCCAAAACTTTGGGAATATTCCCCCAAATCTTCCTCAAAATCAGCACAACTTCTTGGATCAGATAATAAGTGAGCGAGGATGGGGAAAGAGGGGTGCAACCATACATGTTTGAAAGCAACAGCTTTGGGCAAGGACAGGGGCACGAGGTTGTGAGGTTAACGTTGGCACAGCCATGCGTGTTTGATTTTTACAGGCATGATTCCCTAATCCATGCAACTATGAGCCTTAGCTTGTGACATGATGTTAGGGCCCTGCTTTTATGCACTGGGGTGCGTGTATACCAGCCCAAAATTTTTCAAAAATGCTTTCTTTTCTTGATAAAACATAAAAATAACGTATAAATACATATATAGTGAAATAAAAAGAAAAATAACATAAAGGCATATTTAAAAACATAATTGACTAAGTTTTATTCAAATTTGAATAAAATAAAATACATAACATACAAAATACTAAATTACTTAAGAATTAACAAAATATTTAAGTTAGGGTAACTAATAAAATCATTTTTTCAATCTCCTATTTGCAAGAACCTGTAACCAACATCTCATCAACCTATAGTAATAGAATAATGTAAGATTTGTCAAATTTCCTTACATAGCAACAATGATTTGTCTAACACCCCAAGAAATCATTATTTCCCATGAAACTATTAAGCTTCTTATATTGATGTCAAGCAGCCTAGTTAAGACCATACAAGCTTTGCTAAAGTTTGCATACCATTGTCTTTTTTCCTATACTTTGAAATCCTGTAGCTGCATCATGTAAATCTCTTCCTCTAAATAACTATGAAAAACATGGTTTTTACATCTAACTACTGTAGATGCAAGCCTTATTATGCCATTAATACAAGTACTATTATATTTGTTGTCAATTTTACCACTGGAGATAAAATCTCTAAATAGTTAATGCCTTCTTTTTGTTAAAATTCTTTTATAACAAGTCTTGCTTTATACCACTTGCTTCCAACTCTTCTTTTATGTAGTATACCCATTTTCCAACTCTTATTTGATTGATCCATCAACCAACATAACTTCCTCATAACTTATAGTTCACATCTATCCATCAATAAAATATAGTACAATGACGAGGAATACCTCTATGGTTGTTTGATAATCTTGGAAGATCTTTTAGGTTTAATAACAAGGGTGTTCTGATATACCTCTAGAGCTATATTGTTTTCTTGATCTTCATGGTCCAGATTCTACACCTTGATTACTAGAATATCTCTTAATAGAATTACCTCAAACTTCTTGAATTTTAGTAGTTATGCTTTGAGATTTTGTTGTCATATTTATCCTCGTATAGGACTCCTTCATTGAAGATCACATCTTTATTTCTAATAACCTTTCAATTTTACTCATTCTAAAAAGAATAACGAAACTCAAATATCACTATAGCCAATAAACAAACACTTCTTAAATATAGCATCAAGTTTGCTTCTAGTAAGAACATCAATATGAACATTAAAAAAAAACAACCAAATATCTTCAAGAAAGAAACATTTACCTCTTTGCCACTCCAATTTCGCTCTAGAATTCTACAATCTAAAGGTGTTGGAGGATCCCTATTGATCAAATAGGCTACAATGTAGTCCAAAACATTGATTGCCCTATGTGCAATATCATGCTCCCAACACACTTGTTTAATGCACTGTTGATCTTTTTAGCCACACTATTTTGCTAATGCTTTCTATGAATAGCCATTTTCATCTTGATGCTATTATTGACGTAGTACTTCTTGAAGTCTTTATCAAGGTATTCTCCTCAGTTATCTGACTATAAGCACTTTAACTTCAAATCTGTCTCATTTTCAACCATCGCTTTTGATCTCTTGAAAGCATCAAAGACATCAGATTTATTCTTCATGAAAAAAGCCAAACCTTTTTTTCTTTGAGTCATCAATAAAAGTCATGTAGTAATTGGAGCCTTTAAAAGAAGTAATAATTGAAGGTCCCTGCTTGTCAGTATGAAGCAGATCCAGTTTTGTTGCCATTAACTCCTTTCCAGCTTTAGGGAAATTGAAATTTTTGCATCCTTCACACAAACTACGTTCAAGAAAATTGAACCTTAGTAGCTTCATTTTGGACTAAAATACTTTTATACATTTTCACTATTATAAAATGTGGATTCCACGACGATTATAAACCGTCGTGAAAAAATTTCACGACGGTTAAAAAACCATCGTGGAACAAGATCGAGTTTTCAAGATAATTTTTTACTGTCATGTAATTGAAGAATTGGCACGGGGGTTGGATGGATGGGGTAATTTTCCACGACAGTTTTTTATGAAAACTGTCGTGGAAGCCCTAGCTTCTACAATGATTTTGAGCAAAAACTATCGTAGAAGCTAGGGTTTCCACGACGGTTTTGACGAAAACCATCGTGGAACCTAGGGTTTCCATGACAATTTTCATCAAAAACTATCATGGAAATCTGGTATTTTCCCAAAAAAAAAATCTCCAATAATTTCTATTTCCTACAAGATGGCCAGTCCCGTGTGTTATCCATTACATGAAGGTCCTAATTGCATATAATAATTGCTGTATATTAAAAATTACATTGTATTTACAAGATCATTTTACATTTGAGCTATTTTGAGCACTTTGTTAATCTACTATGACGTGTACCTATTTAAAAAGCACATACCTATTTACAAATTGTATCCACTCTAATCTAACTTCATCTATATCCGTATGTATATAAAAATCTTTTTTTCCTAATGCTTGTATACCACTTGTAATTATATCCTGCATGAAACGTAAAATAAAAAAACTACATTCTATGTTTCCTTTTTATCTTGGACACTTACATTTAGAATATAGCGTTTCGTTCGGTCGGTTTATGACATCGGTTCTCGCTTAAAGCTTCCAATCGTTAAACTCCCTAACAATGTATCATGTTTAAATAATAAATTAATAGACGATACAATTATGTGAGACTAAAAACAATTAATTTTATAAGAGAACATTAATACTTACAATCTCGTGACTGAAACAAAATCCTCACGTGGTGGGTGTTCGAGGGGGTCAAACCAATATATTTGTTCCTTCCATGGCGAAATAAGTCCCAACATCCAATGTTCTCCAACGTTGTATGGCAGGAAGAATAATTTCCCCTCGGTGCTTGAGCTAATAGGTGGAGGAGTGATGTGGCATGCTCTCTATGATCACTCTGTAGGTCTCTTGCAGCCCTTGAAACAATGGCCGAAGATATGAAGCCAAAATTTTATGCCATGCCTTGAAGTTCACAATATTCTACCAAAAAACTACAATAAAAAACAATACAGTCAATTATTTTAAAACACCTTACAACTTTTCATATATTTTAAAAATACTGAAATAAGGCTGGAGTTATCACTTGTGGTATACGAGGATACAGTTTGCCCTGATTTTTTTAAAGTTGATCAAGTTGTAAACATCTTCATACCCCACATAGATAGGCAAATCATTGTCAGTGACATTTATCGATATCGGGCACTGAATGGTCGACCCATCATGCATGAAAGAATGTGCGTATAGAGCCAACTGCATAAATTCTTGAGGTACTGAAGCGAAGTTAAATGCAGGCAGTTGCTCATTAGCAACGGTTTGTACTTGTTCTTGTTCAACCTCAAGTTGTGATTCTCTTGCTTTTAGAGAGCTTTTCTTGTTTTGTCATTTTTTTTCGCTTAGATCTTGGGGAACATGGCTAGGTGCTCAACTCGTCTTCGTCAATGTGATGACTACAACTAACCTATTTGGCCATGCGATGAAGCTTCCTGCTGCTTCACCCATAGTTGTTGCTTCGAGTGTTGGAACAGGCAATTCAGCTGTTCTAACTCTGATGGTAGTGATGCTAACACACACGTTCTCTTCCCCTAATAGTCGTCCATGAACTGTATCAGTTAGAAGACTTTCCATCCACACCTTCCTAAGCGCAACAAGCATACACCTACTATTAACTCTATCCTCAACGAAGAGCCTACATTGTTCGGGCCCTTGACGAGGAGGTGACAATTGGACTTCTGGAGCTTTTGCTACATTATTAAGAGGGTTACAACTAGCTTTGAAGCTATTGCATTGTGAGATGCTATCATCCGTCGACTTGGCACGTCCTTGGAAAATGAACTCGGTCACAAGACTTCGCAGTTCTACAATCTCCATCTACATCTTCAACATTTGGGAATTCAATTTTGAAGATCCTGATTGGAGGTCAAAGTATTGAGACTGCTTCACATACTTCGATTGACCGCGAACACATCCTGAATGTTTCAGTTTCCCTAGTGCCCTCGTCAAAATGTTATCATTACCAATCGATTGGAAGCTCCCTTGACTTTGTTGCATTGTGTATTCATCTTGTACAACAACAACACAACCATGTTATTCAAGCAATCCTTCATCAACCCCTAGTAAAATACAAATTAATTGTTCGTATTCAATAGACTTACAATCAAGTTGGAAATCTCTGCTACTTTTGGATTTTTAAATTGGCCATCGAGACCTTGACGTGATTTTACCTACAACTTCTCCCGTGTTGGTTGCATGCCCTTCTTTGCAAACTGTTACACTATGTTAGTAACATAGTAATGAAGCAATAATTGATATATGTAATTTGAGTTAAATAGTAATGTACCAAGGATTGCTCGAGCTCTCCCACTCGGCCAACCATAGAGCAGTATTTATTTTTTGCTCTTATTTTTCTTGCATTTGATGATAGTAGTTGGAAATCGCTAGAACGTCGATACCTCACAAAAGCTTCCTAATCGTCATCGTTTATGGAAGGGTAGTAATGTGCTACCGTAGGAGGCCGTTTATATACATTTTCATCCTCCTCTAGAATGGAAAGGTATGGCTATATGAAGGTAACGTAGAGGTCAGATCCGAACCCCTTTGCTAATTCGTCGCAAACTTTTAAAGCCCTTTTCCTATACCAATCCTCAACTATGAAAGCTTCGTATTTCTCTCTCTAAATCATATCTTTTATTTTATCTAAATCCTTAGACCTCTAATCTTTTGTCCATATTGGAACGTGCTCTCAACTGAGGACTCCGATCCAACTACTTAATTCATGGTCGGGTGTGCCTCTAGTTGGCCTTTTGAATCAACAGTCAATTCAATTCTTAAACCTTTCTTTCTCATCTGATGAATTTTTTTCATTAATGTAGCCCTTCACTCAAAGTCTACTTTTGGATCAAATTTGGTTCGCCTTTGTGGCTTACTGCGTTGGTTTCCCTTGCTATATTGCGATGTAGATGGAGTGCAGTCTTCGTACTCCTGCTCGTACTTGTCACTATTGATCTCGCGAGACATTGTACCTATGCAAAGTATTCAAAAACTAACACATACATACTAATATTAATCACAAACTACACATATTCACATCTTCACATACTAATATCCACTTCATTCATTTTTACACAATTTTACATATTCATATACTATCACATATTACACATATTAGAGAGATAGTTTACAATTTCAATTACATATATAATTTCACAAATTGCACATATTCACATAATTTCACATGTTAGACATATTGACATATTCACCACAAATTGCATAATTACACTCCATCTTCAAATATTCGCAATTTCATATATTGACATAATTTCACGTAATCAAATCTTTACATATTCACAATTGCACAATTTCAACGACACAATTTCATATATTCATATAATTTCACTTATTACACATATTCAGAAGTTTACAATTTCA
>CAMOHE010054790.1:1016-19621 GCA_946598075.1 Artocarpus hirsutus | reverse complement strand
CCCCCCCCCCCCCCCCCCCCCCCACCCCCCCCTTCTCCTCTCTACTACCTGACACACCGCAGCCATCAAAATCGATGGTGATCAGGACAATCTTCGACCACTACCGTAGTCATGTCTAGTTTCGCGGTCACGTCCTTCATCATCAACGGTTGAGATTCGCCAATATTGAGGAAGAGGTAGAGGAGGATGACGATTTTGTAGCTTTGATGGAGGAGATGGAGCCTGATCTGATCTTCGGTAGCTTGCTGGCACTAGTAGAAACTATAGATTTTAAACTGTCATGGTATGTTTTCAAGATAGTTGACAGTTAAAAAATTGTCGTGTAATCGTCTGTCGTAGTACAAAAGACTTTTCATGACGGTTTTTTACCGTCGTAGAATCCTTATTTTGGTGGGGTTCTAGGATCTTGAGATGAGGCTATCATGACAGTTTTCACTAAAAATTGTAGTAAAATGCTAAGCTTACACGATGATTTTTAGGAAAACTATCATATAAGCTATGCCTTACACGACGGTTTTTATAAAAACACTCGTGTAACGCTCTTGTTTCATGACGTTTTTCACTAAAAATCGTTGTGAAAAAGTTGGTCTAAAGCTAAAAAAAATAACCATAATTTCTGGTTCCCATAGGATGAATAGTTCTGTATTTTCATTATTAATACAATGCTCTAATTTCATAATCACATAATTATATTGAACTATAAAAATTTTACAAGATCATATATATATTTACATTGTAAAGTCATGTACTCTTTTCATGCTTGCACAAGAGTTGATAGATTCTTGGTGTTTTAGTCCGCACATGCTGTCATGTGTGAGGTAAAGAAAGAAAAACAAAAATACATAGAATTAACAAAAATAATGAAAATAAAATTAATTAACTAAAACACAAACACACAATCATAGAAGCTTTTCATCAAACATATGGTTGGCATCATAATAAAACTTGGGCATCACAAACACATAGAAAGTAACCTATTCTCATAGCAAAATGCTAAATGTTGTTCTAAGTTTTTTCAAACAATAAGTAACACATACTAAATGACAAATAACAAATTAATATAACTAACATTAAAACTAAAACTAAAGCTAAATAACACTAAAATAACCAAATAATACTATGTTTAGAACTAACAATGACACTAAAACTAAAACTAGTGGTTTGAAATTTGCCAATGGCAGTGGAGTCGGTGTAATGTCAAGGGACGAGTCGAACGATGGTTGAGTCAGTAGAATGTCAAGGGGCGAGGATGAACAGTGGCGAATGGCATCGGGTTTATTGGGAGTTGGGTTGAACGATGCTGGGGTCATGGAGAGAGTGACAGAGGAATGTCAAAATTAGTGGAATGCCGTGGGGGCTGGGTTTGCTGGTGGTTGGGATGGGGGGGAGGAGTTAGAGAGAGAAGGGGGTTTGAAAGTTAGTGGGTTTGAGTTATAGAAATTTTGAATAAATAGGGAAGGCCATGGTGTTGGCGTAGGATTAAATTTAGGCAGGATATCAAAAATTTTGAACATGCAGAACCTTTTACGAAGATTTTTACTAAAAACCATCATGAAAGGTTGAATCTTACACAACGGTTTTTATAAAAACTATCGTAAAATGTTGAATCTTACATGATGGTTTTTAACAAAAACCGTCATGTAAAATTACACCTACCACGACAATTTTAACTAAAAACCGTCACGAAAGGTCTCGCATCACTACCACAATGGTTTTCATATTTTTAAGCATGCTCTCCATGTTTTTACCTCTCCTTACATTGATAGGTTTTGAAAAAATGTCGTTAAATAAGGGTTGTATAATCTTAAGTTTCTAATAGTGTGGCTAGTTGCATCTGGGAGGTAGTGAGGAGGCTGTCATCATTAGGGCTATCGTAGGTGGCGAAGGTGTGCAAGGGGTGGAGGGAGGCAACAAAAAGGCTATGGAAGGCGGCGGAGGTGTTGAGACTTAGGGTTTTGTCGAGGGCTCAGGTCGGGCCTTAGTTGGACTTGTTGGATCTATGTTGCATAAGTTCCCAATGAACATGAACCTCTCTCTTAGGATGTAATAATATTAAGGCTTATATGATTGGACTCGATGTCGTAGACCTTGGGTTTCCTTTGTTTGTTCTTGTTTTTGAGATGAACTTTAATGATTAACTTGATGAATCAACGGAACAAACACAATCTAAACTATTTTTAATTGAATAATAAAGATTAAATCATGGATACATCAAACTAGGTTTTAATTTGAACTATTGTTATTGTTGTCTTTGTTGTTGTTGCTATTGTTGTTGTTAGTTAATACACAAAGTGCAACACATATGACAATTTGAATTCATAAAGCGGAAGCATATTAGATCGAATGTTATCTCCAGCCATTGTTTTGCTTGCTCTGCTATTTTGTACAAATTTTACCACTGACAATTTTGATTTTGATGTTGTGTTTAGATTCTTTTCTGAGCACTACAAAATCACTAAAGATGGTGTGCAATCTAAATTTGTATCTATGTGTTTGTGCGCTCAAAGACCCAAACTTTTTAAAACCATGACCATCACACGGTGTTGAAACGGTTTGCAATTAACCGTTGCATGTGAGAGGTAGTTATTTCACAGTTGAAGGTGGTTTAATGTGTTTAATAACACGTGGGCCAAAATAGAGTTCCAACATGATAGCAACGAGGAGAGGGAGAGAGAGAGAGAGAAAGAGAGGACAAAAAAAATATCTCAAAGGGATATCACAACATGTCCCAAAATGACATGAAAAATGTCTCGAAGGACAGGTGACATGTCTTAGAGGGATACAAACACACGACATGTCTTGAAGTGACACTGAAATGTCCTAGAATGGCATACAAAAAAGTTTTAGAGGGACACATGACATGTGTTGTAGATACACAAAAATTTCCTAGAAAGACATGAAAAATGTCCCGAAGGGACATGCAACATGCGTCAAAGGGACACAAAAATATCACAAAGAGATACACAATATGTTTCAGAAGGACACTGCAACATATTCTAAAGTGACATGAAAAGTGTCCTAGATAGACACATGACATATCACAGAGGGGCACAAAAAATATCATGGAGGGACACACGACATGTTTTGGAGAGACATACACCAAGTTTGTAGCACAAGAACTTTTTACATCTTATGGCATAAATAAAAATTTATAAAAAATTGATATTTACGTGAATTGCTTTAATTTCATATGTTCTATATGTGTGTTGTTTACGTCCAATTTAGAGAAACCAAAATCGAAGGCCCAACCTTTTGGCTAGGTGTACTTGCAGTCCAAAGAACATGTTGAGCCCAACCAAGCCAATCATGTGGATGGTTGTTCATTGCTCAAAATGTTCAGTCTAATCAATAGAATCATAGAAGGCCTTTAACTTACCCAAACTACTTGTTATGCGCCAACTACATGCTCATTGTGGACGATGTGCTTAACTCAAGGTGTCGATTAGGGGTGAATGGCAGGCGGTTTGACAGTTTTTGGGCAGGTGTGGTTTGGTTTTTTTGGATGGCGGGTTGACGATTAACCAACTCGCAAACCGCCCATCACATAGCGAGTGGTTTCGGTTTGGTTTTGGGTGGTTGCAGGTAGGTGCAGGCGGGTTAAAGCAGTTTAGACCTATGCTATTGCCCAATGTAATTTTTTAGACTTTTTTTTTTAAGTGAAGAAAATTTGTAGAAAATATAAGATGATAATACATAAAGCATTCCCAACAACAAGCAAGTTTAATACCTAAAACAGTGACTATATTCAAAAGTATAAATTAAGAAACATAATCATTCACTGCAACAAAAAACATCAACTACAAATGAAGTGGTGAACAACGTCAAGAGTCCACAAAGATTAAAGCCTATTCACTGGATTCGAAATAATAGAATATTACAAATGAAATGATGAACAAAGTTAAATGTTCTAATATAATAATAGAATACTATAAATGAAAAGATAGCTTTAGGTTTTTTTTTAATATATAGGCTGGCGGGTTTGGGTTGAACCCGCCCTAAAAAACTTAAAACTAAACCCGCCCACCTAAATATATTGGTGGGCGGGTTTAACCCGTTCGTCAGTATGTTGCTAACGTAAACTCGTTTTTTTCGAAATGGATGGACGCAGGCACGGGCAGTTGGTGGGTACGGGATGGTTTTGTACAGCCCTAGTGCCGATTAATTTGAAGCTAGTGACCACTTGGAGGAAGTAACAATCCACGAATCAAATGATTACCTAAGCAAAGGAACACTACAATGTGGAGTCGCTGGCCACATGGCACGTGCCCCTTTACCTTTGTAACTGCTTAAGGCCATTATTTCTTATGGAAAAACTAGAATGTACAGAGTCTGGCCTCTATAAATAAGCTAGTGACACTGTAATGGGGCACGTTGTGGACGATGTGCTTAATTCAGGATGCCAATTAATTTGAAGCTAGTGACCACATGGAGGAAGTAACAATCCACGAATCAATGGTTATCTTAGCCGAGGAACGCTGTAATGTGGAGTCGCTGGCCACATGACACGTGCCCCATTACCTTTGTAACTGCTTAAAGCCATTATTTCTTACACAAACACTCCAATGTGCTGGGTCTGGGCTCTATAAATAAGCCCACCCCCCCTTGAGTGATGGAGGTATTCCGAATCTCACACACAAGTTCTCAGATTTTCATATTTTCAAAAATTTCACATATTGCTGAAATTTGTACCAAATTTCTTCAAAAAGTATAACTTTGGTTTATACCCTCTATTTTTTTGTGAGTCAGTTTATTTATTTATTTATTTATTTGTTGAGCACATATTAATTGTGATTATTACTAAGGGGTATTTGAGAGAGTGATTAAAGAGCTTCAACCACAAATAATACAAAGCTTTCACTTATTATAATACTCGATTCAAACTCTGGAGTTTGAACTTTTCTCTCAAACACCCTTTATGTCTACTAGTTGCTTTATGACAAGCAATATTTTGTATTCAAATTAACAGTGTAGGGACATTCATGGAGACAAAATAATAAAGTTTGGAGAAAATAAAATCTCAAGTCATGAATGTTAAATAATATAATTTCTTTCACATATGTGAAATCATCTTGGTGTGTGGTGTTATTTTGTTAGCATCAATGACATAATGCGAATATATTTATGTACATTCAATATTTTTTATCAATAAAACTAAAAAGTTTATTTCATATGTGACTCGTCTACTTTTTTATTTTTTATTTTTTATTTTTTATTTTTTACTAGAAAGGAATACAAAATGAATTGTCTACATACAAAAGGTAAGAAATAGGGGTTTTTCGATTATTTGTCTATATCTCATCCCTCCTTGTCCTAATTAATTTGATTTTTCTATCTTTTAAATATTATGTCTTAATTTTATAAGAAAAATTATAATTACGCATCAACTCAATAACTAAATATGTCATCGTTGTATACCTATGTTACAAGAACAATTTATAAGAAAATTACAATTATACCCCACTCAATTCTTAAAATATACTACCACGTCTCGAATAAAAAAATATTGTATCTAATGTTTTTATGGTACTCTAATTGGAAAAATTATGACCCTAGCAATGCTTCGATGATAACAGAAATGAGACTTCACTTCTAACCGAGCATTCAGATGCAGAGTACGGAGATAGTCTTTTAGTTTTGCCTTAATACATCATAGTTTTGATGAAAGGTCTTCTAGTTGTAAAAAATTGGTACCCAATGAGTGGATTCCGATTTTCCAGATAGAGTTGTAAAGATGGACCATTGATAGGCCTGACCCGTGCAGGTTTACGAGTTTTAATATATTATGTCATATGAAACAATAAAATAAAATAAAATAAAGGCTATGTAGGCCCTGTTGGGCCTAAGATATAGGAATTGGGGATAGCCATTAGGCCCTATCTATATTTACAAAGGTTAATGAGACAGTTAACCTAATTACGTTTATTGAATTAAAATATAACTTTAGTTTATAAAAATTTTACAAATATCTTATAATGATATCATTAAAATTATTTATATGTAATTATATAATACAAATGTAATATTATTAAGATAATTACTATATCATTAAAGACATTTTTAAAATATTTTGAATATTGTGTTAGATTTTAATTTCATAACAATAATTTAGACACGTATTGTAATTTTTTCTATTTTTATTTAAAACTCTAGTCTCCGCCTAAACTTCGGCCATAACTTTGACAGGAATACCTCTTCCAAATAACCGAGCCACTCATTTTAAGGTTTTTGGTTTTATGACCAAATCAGTCGGTTTTATTATTAGAACAAATTTTTTCCCTTTCTACGGTCAATTTGACGATCAGTTTTGGTTTTTTCAATTTTTTAGAGCAACCCTACAAAGACAACTACACTCAAGTGCTGGAGATGTTATACCAATTCACAGGTTTTGTTATCCAGATGCTAAGCCATGTTGTACATATGCAATATTGGAAGGATAATAACAAATGATTTTAATGGAAAATTGAAGGCTACAGACTTTTGAATAACAGAATTAAACTCTCTTTTAGCATTTTTTAAGCCCCTGGTTGTTAAGTGTGTTTGTGTTTTTTTTTTTTAATTCCACAATTGATAAATTATCGAATAATGAAAAGGGGGACTATAAAAGTTTTCTTTCCCTGAAATTTAACAATTGTATGTAATCAAGTGAACTAAAAAAAAAAAGTAGCAAATGAATAGTTGACCTTATTTTCACTCTCTTGTCTCGTTTTTGTTTTTGTTTTTTTTTTTTTTTTTCAGGTGTTATTTCTTACATGTCATAATAAAGAAAAATTGATAACAAAATAATAGTTAATTGTAATTTTTTTGTAGCGTTTATTTGGTACGGGACTATGGGGGATAACAAGTGATTTTTTTTTTTTTTTTTTATAATGATGCCATAGTCTATAAAGTAATTTAAGTTGCCAGTTAAAAAAAATCGACACCTTTGGATGTCCTTGACCAACACTCACTGTTAGATCTCATGTAAGTTGTAAAATATATCACATCATATATTTACGTAATGACCTCTACGGACTGTTACAGTCTTTAACTGGTGAACTTGACTTTGATAATTACTAGATTAATCTTAACATGATCGTAGAACATACATGCTTAAAAAAAATTCGTCTTTTTAAGTCATAATTAACTAGAATAAAAAGAGCAATTTTCTTTATTTAAAATTCTATGGTTTTAGAAATCTCCTGCCGAAAATACTTTAATAAACCACCAACAAACAATTACATATAGAAAACTCTATGAAAACCTCTTAACTTCTGAAGAAAATAAATAAATAATATGGTGTTCAACATTTATTCCTGCAAGTGCAGAACTCTTATTAACACCGTGGTAGTTCCCGTTCCAACATCATCTTGTCATCACACACCCGCACTGGCTCCTTCCACTCCAAAGTATGACTTTTACCTTTATCTGCGACTTAAACCATAACAAACAATGAGCTAATGCTCAACTTTTTATTCAAAAAAGATGATTAATAACATAATGCTTGTAAACTTCAGCAATGATTTATTTTCATTCATCTATTTACTTTTTACATGTATGGAATCCCTAGCATTCATACTCATTGCGTGCAACCATGATAAGAGTGGAATAGCTATTCCCAAACCTTATAACCATGGATAAAGTAGTTGAAACGATGATTATACACTCAAGATTAATTTTATAATTAACCTATCCTAGAAGCTCTGTTAATAAAGTTAACGGCAAAAAAAAAAAGATTATTAGTATATTATAGATTAGATGGGTCTTGGATGGTATATATTAATTGGAGGGGATCTGTGTTTCCTAATTGAATTTGGCAAGTCTTCCAAAGGCAGCATGTTGAATTCTAAGTTAGGGATTATGATTGTCACGTTGTGATTTTTTCAAGGTTTTAACACATAAACGCAATTGTATGCTTACTTGTTTGCGTTATCTTACTAAACTGTTATGGAATGTTTGCTTATGTTTGGTATATGATTCTTTTTGTAAATTAAAATGTCTAAAAATGCTTTATCTTTGATGCTCTATAAAACGCATTAATTAGCAAGAAATATAATGATTAGAAACGGAACCTAAATATCGTCTTATCATTTGAGAAAATGAAATTTATGTTAACCACACCATATCCTCCTGCTCTTGCTGGCAAATTCATTAATGAACAATCCAAGCATATGATCGTTGGAAGAATGCTGATGATTAAGCTTGCTACTATATCATGGCTAGCATAAATAATATGCTATAGGCTAAATATGAAGATTATCAGACTGCTCGATAGATCTTGGAAAATCTTGAAGACATGTTTAGAGGCCAAGCCTTGACAAAGCAACAAGGATTTATTTAGAACCTTCTTAACTGTAAGCAAAGACTAGGGATGCCTGTGAAGGAGCATATAATGTTGGTCATGGGAGCGAAACTTAAATCCATGGAGCCGACATTGATGTTGAGTCACAAATGACTATGGTCTTTGAGACTCTTTCTATGGAGTTCATCCAGTTTATAGCTTCATATAACTTGAGCAATAGAGAGGATGTGACCTTAACTAAGCTGATGAAGTAGTTAGGGAGTTTGAAAATCTAATTAGGGAACCTCCGGATGATGGTGAGACAAGCTTGATGGTTGCATCTAGTTCCAATCCTAACTCTGAGAATAGAAAGAAGCAGAGGGCTAAGAACGAGAAATATTCTATTTTAGCAAAAGGCAAGGATGTGAAAAAAAAAGAAGAGGAACTTGAAGAAACTAAAGTGTTTCTTTTGCAGGAAGGTTGGGCACATAAAGAAGAATTGTGAAGACTTCCAAACTAAAGGGGTAGGTGTGAACTTCTGGTTATTGAGACTTGTTTAGTCGAAGAATCAAGTGACACTTGGGTCATAGATTCTGTAGCGACTAATCATATTTGTATTCCTCTATAGGGGTTTAAAGAAATGAAAAGTCTACTATGTGAGCACTTCATGCTTCGGATGGGCGATGGAACCATACTGTTAGCTGAAACAAGGCGAGACGTCTATCTTTATTTTGATTGTTATAGGAGTTTGGTTTTGAGAGATTGTTTTTATATTCCTAAGTTTAAAAGGAATTTAATTTCTGTCGTTTGTTTATTTAAAGGCTCTTATTCAATTTCTTTTAATAATAAAGTTGTTATTCATAAAAAGAAATCTTTTATTTGTAGTGGATGGATGCAAAATAGCCTATATTTTATCGAACCTAAGATGGACTTATTGCTAAGCACTAAGGTTAACGATAACTCTAAAAGACTTAAAAATTCTCACTCTAATAAGACTTATCTTTGGCACTTACGATCAGGTCATATTAACCTGAATAAGATTCAAAGGTTGGTAAGGGACGGGCCTTTAAGTGATTTAAAGGTAAAACCCATACTACAATGTGAATCTTGATTAGAGGGAAAAATGACCAAAAGGCCATTTGGGTCTAAGGACAATCGAGCTAAAAGGGTCCTAGAACTTATGCATAGTGATGTTTGTGGTCCCACGAACATCAAGACACAAGAAGGGTATAAGTATTTTGTCACTTTTATTGATGATTACTCCAGATATAGGCAAGTCTACCTAATGCATCATAAGAGTGAAACTTTTGACAAATTTAGCGAGTTTCGAGCTGAGAAAGAAAAGAAATTGGATAAACCCATAGAGGTACTTTGATCCGATGAAGGTGGAGAATCCCTCTCCGATGAGTTCTTAGGACACTTATTAAAGAATGGAATTTTGTCCCATTTTATTGCACTAAGTACTCTGTAGCAAAATAACAAGGATGAGAGAAGGAAGATGACTTTGTTGGACATGGTTAGGTCTATGATGAGTTATTGACGTTGTCTTTATTCTTTTGGGGATATTGACTACAAACTGCAATTATCTTTTGAATGATGTGCCTTCAAAATTGGTTCTTAAAACTCCTCATAAGTTATGGACAGATAAAAAGACATCCTTAAACCATATTCGCATATGAGGATATCCTACTCATGTTTTGTACAAGGAAGCAAATAAGTTGGAAGCATGTTTAGAAGTTTGCATTTTGCAAGATATCCAAAAGGGACTAAAGGGGTTTATTCTTATAGCCCAAAAGAAAATAAAGTCGTGGTTTCAATGAATACCGCTTTTCTTGAGTAAAGTTACATGAACGACTTTAAGCCTCGTAGTAATGTAGTACTTAAGAGTTAGCGAGTGATTCGATCACTTTAGGGGTTCCAGTTGAAACGAATCCAATGAATGTAGAAAAACTAACTGAACAACAACCTAGGGATATTCATCATAGTGGGAGGGTAAGGCATCAACCCGAGAGGAATATTTTCAATGGTGAAGCTTACTTGGCTAAACCGATTAAACATGATAGGGATACTTACACTTACATAGAGGCTATGGAGAATGCTGATTCAAAGCTTTGGATAGAAGCTATGAATACTAAGATGAAGTCTATGAAGTCTAATCAAGTCTAGAAGATTATGGACCTTCCCAAAGGGGTAAAACCCATAAGGTGTAAGTGGGTCTACAAGAGAAAGAAAGGAGCAAATGGGAAAGTTAAAACTTATAAGGCTAGACTAGTAGCAAAGGGATACAAGCAAAAAAAAAAGAAATCGATTATGAGGAAATCTTTTCGCCTGTAGCCAAGCTTAAGTCCATCTACAGCCGCTCTTGACTATGAGATTTGGCAAATAGATGTCAAGACAGCCTTTTTAAATAACTATCTTGATGAGACCATATATATGGTACAACCAAACAGGTTCAAAGCTAAAAGTCAAGAGGCAAGATCTATAAGCTGCTTAAATCTATTTTTGGACTTAAGCAAGCTTCATGTTCTTGGAACATAAGATTTGATTAAGTGATCAAGACTCATGGATTCGAACAAAATATGGACAAACCAAGTGTTTATAAACACATTAAGGATGGGAAAGTGGTTTTTCTACTAGTCTATATAGATGACATTCTGCTTGTTGTCAATAACGTTGGGGCATTGTCATCAGTCAAATTATGGTTGACCAAACATTTGACATAAAGGACTTAGGTGAAGCTAATTATGTTCTAGGTGTCCAAATCTTTTGAGATAGAAAGAACAAAATGATAACTCTATCCCAAGCTACCATAGCTAAAATTCTCGAGAAGTATGCAAGTAGAATTCCAAGAAAGGTGGGCAACTATCTAGGCATGGAATTATTCTTTCTATGAAAGACTCTTCAAATTTAATGAAGAAAAAGAATACATGAAGAAAGTGCCTTATGCTTCGACGGTAAGTGGTCTCATGTATGTGATGCTTTACACATGACTGTACATTTGCTATACAGTCGGGATAGTAAGCTAATTTCAATCAGATCTAGGGCCAAACCATTGGGTTGCGGTGAAGCATACTTTGAAGTACTTGAGAAGGACTAGAGGTTATATGCTAATGTATTATGGTGAGGATCTAATACCTCTTAGATACATTAACTCAGATTTCCAATCTTGTCTAGATTCGAGAAGATTGACTTCAAGTTCTACGTTTACTTTGGGAGGCAGCACCATTGTTTGCAGAAGTATCAAGCAAGATTGTACTCCAAATTCAACAATAGTGGCTGAGTATGTGGCAACTAGTGAAGCTTCGAAAGAAGCTGTGTGGCTTTATAAGTTCCTTGAAGAACTAGAGGTTGTTCCTGGTATAGATAAGCTGATATAGTTGTATTGTGATAACATTGTAGCAATAGCTAATGCTAAAGAACCAAGATTTCACAAAAAGAGCAAAAATATACATCAAAAGTATCATGTGATAAAGGAATTCATTAAAGGTAGACATGTTGCAATAAGCAAGATCGCATCTGAGGACAATATATCTAATCCTTTCATGAAAACACTACCAACGAGGGTTTTGAGAAGCATATAGAGGCTTTGGGGATGCAAGACATGTAATATTTACTCACTCAGGGCAAGTAGGAGATTGTTAGACTAGGTGCCCTAAGGATTAAATGTTGTAATAATTTTTTGGAGACATTTAATCAATAAAAAGTTTATTTATTATTCATATATCAAATGTTGTCCTCTTTATATTCATTATTATGTTGTCTACATCCCTAATGGGAGATGACTTATCTTGGTCATCAGAGTGGGACTCCGCAAGCAAAAACATTGGTATATTATCATAGGTAACAATATATTGGATCGGCACAAAAAGTTAAATTGATTTGATTAATAATTCCATTTGTTTAAATCAATTCACTTTTGACAATCATATATGTTATGTCTTAATCCTGAAATGAACAACGTGCCTATATTCTTGACTTGTGTCTTTGATGTACTAAATTGTGACATCCTGATTTGATGATGGCACACATACCGATACGTTGTAGCCATAACTCTTGATTGACGTAGACCCATTGTTCATAGATATGGAGTCCATAGCTCTTTTGTAGAGTTAATGATATTCTCTTATGGGCATTATCCTGTAATTGGAAGACTGTAGCACTCAACTATTCAAATACATAGGTGTAACTGAATGGTATATTATTATAAATAGTAAGTATTCCAATGGTAAGATAATAAAACATAAGATAAAAATAATCAAAAAGGTAAAACAGAATTTATCCTTAAGCCGATTATGAATATTCTATAGGGATGTTACATATTATGATATGTCATGAATGATTAGCTTATTGGAGCTTCGTAACTTTATATAGTTCTAGAGTGTAGCTCTAAGCTTTTAGTAAAGTAGCATTAGAGTTTATAATTATAAAATATATGTATTTGGGATATGTTATTTTATAATTCTAAGAGCTTGATCTATAAATCTCCATCAGGTTCCCTTTGCTAACTTGTAATAATTCATGTAATGATACGACATGTTTTTCCTACATATTGGTGATTTATTTGATTATTAGATTGGCTAAAATTTGAGTTGATTGGATTTAATAATTCATAATTGGTTTATTGGTTAAATTAATTTTATGAATTAATTCAAGATAAATATGTTGAATTATTTAAATATATTTTATTTGTATGGGTTTATCTGTATATGATTATTTTAATCATATAACTTTTCTATTGGGTTATTTGAATTAAAAATGAGGCTTTATAATGGAAACCTAGGTTAAATAAGATAGAATTTATCCAATTGATTAAGATTGGATTAATCAGATAAGCCTAAGGAATTGGACTTCAAATTTGATTTGAAGTCCGCGATGCCACAGTCGTTCAAGATACAAAGGCATGGTGGACCATGCCAGGATAAGCAATAAAGGTGTTTCAAGCATTTTTACTCTGAAACTAATCCAAACTCAAATTTTGAAGTCGAATCTGATAAGGACTAACCCTAGATCCAACCACTATATAAAGGGAACTAATTTTACATTATTCCTCAGATCATTTGAGAAGTATAGAGTAAGTTTTCTAATGAGAGAAATTCTAAAATTCCTAAAGAGGTATTGTTTAACATTTGGAATCTTAACTCTTAGTTTTCTCAAGTGCATGGAAAGAGAGTCACTAAACGAAAGACTATATGGCATGCCCGCACTCTAATCGTGGATAGAGCATAGCAAAGAAGACTAGTTGGTTGAGGCTCTTTTGAAATGTTCTTTTCGTCTTAGCTTTTCTATAACTTCGGTATACAAAAAAGGTACATAAGATCTATTATAAATTTATATACCTAGCATGTCAAACTTGTCATTTGGAAAAGACTTTGATGTAAAAATTTTTTAAAATTCCGCTGTGTATTGTTTTCCAATGTATAGTTGCTTGAAATTTTGAGTGATAAAAAAATGGAAAAAAAACTACCCTAAAAAAATCCAAAAATATCAATTTCATGACCTTCTTCCTTCCACTTACAATTACAAAACTCAACAAACTATTGGAGTATAATTTGGTCAAGTCCAAATTGTCTAAAAGCCCAAAATGACGGCCCATGGTTATGATTAGAGCGAGTTAAATAGTACATAGCGACTCTGTATTTCGATGCCAGAATATATATAAGCAGAATTGAGGCTTCGATTGGATAGATCGGCTTAACCTTGAACATAATATGTGTATTTGGATTACTTGCGGTTGTGTCCAGGTCTTTTCCCTAAGTATTAGTTCAATGAGATCGATCAACACAAACTGTTGGTT
This sequence comes from Artocarpus hirsutus, assembly GCA_946598075.1. Classification (NCBI taxonomy): domain Eukaryota; kingdom Viridiplantae; phylum Streptophyta; class Magnoliopsida; order Rosales; family Moraceae; genus Artocarpus; species Artocarpus hirsutus. The sequence goes on along the minus strand of CAMOHE010054790.1, from coordinate 5,570 downwards.
ATTAACACGTCCCACCATGAACTGAAATATGGAGAGAGCATGATCCTTATAGCCTATCACTGACCGACACATGTCCCACTATTGCTATTATCTCCAATACCATTACTCCACTCTGCTAGTTGGTTAGGAGCCACGAGTCTCCTTGTTCTCTATATAAGGGGATATCATCTTCATTGTAGACCTACGGAAAACACAAGATACAGAAACTCTGCCAAATTTATTCCTCATTTTGCATCCTTATACTTTGTACTTCGAATTCTTACTAGTGGATGTAGCTCTTTTAACAAAGTAAACCACTAAAAATCCACGTGTGGTATCCTTTTTTTTTCTTTTGCATTGTATCTTTACTTCATATGATCTCAATTTGCTGGTTCATTTTCTGCAAGTAACTTGGCAAGTTTGTTTTGAAGCTTAACAGACCCAAATAATGGTGATTTGAGGGTCCAAATTCATTGATAAGAACACGACAATCTAAATTAACACTTTTTACATTTGATTGTAGATCTAACGTCTATAGTTTGGAGCCCACCATGGGGCCTTTAGATTGCCAACTCTAGGATCTTTAAGCTCAACCACAAATGGTCGACAACTCCGACAACCAACACGCACCAGAAATTCCAAGTGAAGAGACTAAAACAACTCAAGCAAATCAATAAATGGAAGCCTTCATGGCTAAAATGGAGGCCCTTAAGAAAATGCTCTAGGAGCAAGTCGCGCATTCTCAAGAATGTGGTAGAAGATTAGAGCAACCTTGTAGTGAGAACTCAACCTTGAAGAGCCAGATCAGTTACCAGAACTTACAGATGGGCTCGCTGTCATACTATTTTTTGTACTATGGGTACTTAGCATTCCCAGTAACTACGACTACACAATGGCAGTTTCAGACGCTACAGCCAAGTAGACAACAATCCTCCCACAACCACATTGGGAGGATGCAGCCACTATACACCCATTCGACCCCAGCACCAACAACAATAATCACAGCAACTTCAACAAGTACAGCAAACCAAATAATGCCAGCTATGGCAACGATGACAACGAGGACAAATGCTCGTGCAGAATCAAACTGACGAGACAATGAAGTGAATGAACCTGAAAAAAGGGTCAAACCAATTGTTCGATTTGAAGAAACTCTGACATCGACTCTACTGACTCCCAAGTCGGTTCAGCAGATGATGAGGGAGATGCTTAAACAAAATACTAAGCTCATGGAAGAGAAGATTGACCAAAAGGTTTCAAAAGCAATTAGCAAATCCCCAGCACTAGACGACATCTTGAAAAATATTTGAGAAATCCCATTCACAAGGAGGATTACTTTAGTCATTAGTCAAAGTATGGAAATCTTGTGTTTGATTGATCTAATCCCAAGGATCACCTATTGCAGTACAAGAACATAGTAATTTCAACAACCATCTTGGATTTGATCCTTGACGAGATGATGTACAAGCTGTTCACGCAGAGCCTCAAAGGCCCACTTCGATGGTTCGATAACCTATCCATTGGACCGATCGACAGCTTTGAGGATTTGGCAGATTCGTTCATCAAAGCTTACTCCATGTACATAAAACCGGCAAGACTACTAAGGATCTATGGTCTATCATATAAAGCCTAAGAGAATCTCTTTGAGCATACATTTAGAGATTCAGCAAGACACTTTTCGAGATTTTGGATTTGGAAGGAACAGCTTAAGAAGCATTGAAGAAAGGACTCTTGCACAAGTCTACTTTTAAGAACAGTATATGCTCTGATTATCCTCAGACCATCCAGGAAGCTTTGAATAGAGCAAAGGGATGGATCAATCTAGAAGAAAAGAATGAGAGATGCGAACAAGAGCTCGCCAAAAGTCAAAATCAAACTAGGTGGGGCGAGAGGCAACAGAAATAGCAAATGGATCGAAGAGGACGAACAAGGACACCACCTAAAAGGGAGCCGAGAAGGAAGGAAAAGAAGCCATGGACTAGGAGCAGGCTACTATTGCCACCAAAATATGCCTTGAGCATATCTCCGACGAAACTAGTCACACAGTTAGAAGGAAAAGACTATGTCAGATGGCCAAATAAGATGGCCTCAAGTTGTACTTGTGACCAGATAAGTACTGCAAGTTCCATCAAGACACGGGGCGTTTAACAGTCAACTATAAAGCTTTGCGGTCTAAAATCGTAGAACTACTCAAAAAAGAACATTTGAGGGAGTACTTGTCCAAAAGAGGAAGAAAAGTTTACGGGCTTGATTGAGAGCGAGGCAGACAAAAGGATCGTTGGGCTCAGGAGAAGATGCCTTCACCAGCACCAGTAAGGAAAGTGACTGGAGCCATTTAGGGGGGCTCAGTTTTCAGCAAAGATTTCACTAATCAAATGAAGGCTCATTAGAGAAGAGCGTGTCAAGCGAGTACCAGTACGATTAGTAATGAATATGGCAAGCACACAATTTCATTCAGAAGTGACGAGGCATTTGGGCTGGACAATCCATATAATGATGCCTTAGTAATTAAACTGAACTTTGCAAACTGTGAAATTAGCAAAATATTAGTTGACAATGGAAATTCTGCCAACATTTTGTTCCTCTCAACACTGAAAGAAATAGAAATCATCAAAGAAGAGGTCAAGAAGTCTGCTACATCTTTAGTAGGATTCAATGGCGAGGCGAGCATAGCTATTGGAGGTGAGAACAAGATGACAAGCTTTCTCGTTATGGATTGTCCTTCGGGATACAATATTATAGTTGGGAGACCTTGGATACATTTGATAAGGGCAGTCCCATCAACCTGCCACTAGCAAATCCAGTTCCCAACAAAGCGAGAAGTCAGGGAAATACTTGGAAGTTAAGAAGCAGCAAGGAGCTGCTATGTTACAGCTATGAAGTTGAAGGCCGCTTTATAGTAATTACAGACGCAACTAACAAACGTATCAAGTAATAAGAATTGCATTGAATCAATGTTAGAACAACTTGATAAAATCCAAATGGATCCAAAAGATAAGCATCAAACTATGAAAATCAAGTTGCAACATGATGTAGAGGTAAAATCTACAATAATTGATTTCTTGAAAGCTAACAATGATTGTTTTACATAATCACATGCAGATACGCCTGGAATTGATCCAAGCATAATTTTTCATTAACTCAATGTCGATCCCAACCATCGACCTATGCAACAAAAGAGGAGGGGGCTTGGAATCAAGCAAAACATCATTGTAAAAGACGAAGTGAGAAGTTTGCTTGATGTTGGGTTCATTCGTCCTATGCAATACCCAGACTAGCTTGCAAACATGGTAATTGTGAGAAAAAAGAATGGGAAGTGGCAAATGTGCATTGATTTTATGGACTTAAACAAAGCTTGCCTTAAGAATAGCTATCCGTTGCCGCACATCAATCTCCTCGTCGATGCAACCGCCAGCCATGAAGTCCTGAGCTTTCTTGATTCTTTTTCTTACTACAACCAAATCCTCTTACATCTAGAGGACAAAGAGAAGACCGCTTTCATCATCAAGCAGGGGATTTTCTATTTCAAAGTCATGCCTTTCGAACTAAAGAATGTAGGAGCTACTTATTAGAGGCTGGTCAACATGATGTTCGAATAGCGGATTGGTAAAAACATGGATGTCTATATTGATGATATGTTGGTGAAATCTTTGCAGGCTAACCTCCATGTATAACATTTGCAAGAATGCTTCGACGTTCTCCCAAAGTACAACATGAAGTTCAATCCAAAGAAATGCACGTTTGGAGTAGCAAGTGGAATGTTCCTAGGCTACCTCCTTACAAAATAAGGAATCAAAGCGAACCTAGACCAGATCAAAGCTTTCCAGTTGATGCCATCTCTAAGAAGCAAGTGCGAGATCTAAAAGCTTATCGGACGAGTCACTGCACTAAGTCAATTCATAGCCCAGTCATTAGATAAATGCCTTTCTTTTTTCTAGCTGCTCAAGAAGAATACAAAATTCAAGTGAAATGAACGATGCAAGGAAGCGTTCCAAGATTTAAAGAGATACTTGTCCACACCGCCAATCCTATTGAAACCCAAAGACGTGGAGCTACTCTATCTATACTTGGCAGTTTCAGAAACCGCAATAAGTTCGGCATTGGTTAGAGAAAAGGATGCAATTCAGAAGCCTGTCTTATTTGTTAGCCATACTATGTTGGATGCTGAAACGAGGTATTGCATTGTTGAAAAGCTTGCCCTAGCACTCATCATGTCGGCTCGAAAGCTCCGTCTATACTTCTAGGGTCATACAAATTGTAGTGTTATTGACGTACTCAATGTGAGCCATTCTTAATAAACATGACGTGTAACACCCCAAAGTTAATTAAATAGTATTAAGAGTGTTAAATGGTGAATTAGTGTGCCATGATGAGTGTTTTGAACTTAATTTGATTATTTTGTGAAAATTAAGAAACTTTGTGTTAATTTACTCTTTTAGTGATTTTTAATTATTCTAAATTGTTTTTGATTGTTAATTTAAGTTTCAATGAAACAATTTGATTTGAAAATAGTGTGTGGTTGCACACAGCTTTATGCAACTACTTTTCTCTCTTTTCTTCTATTTATTTCACTTT
>CAMOHE010054789.1:0-17224 GCA_946598075.1 Artocarpus hirsutus | reverse complement strand
AAATTTTTGAAAAAGATAATTCAACCAAATGTAATAGAAATTGAAATATTTGTTTGAGGAGTTCAATAGGTGTGAATTCAATTTTCAAGTTGAGAAGGCAGTTAGTTCTTAAAAATGAGGCACAATTTCAAAGCTTGGCATGATAAACTAAGCAAAAAACCACAATTTCTATGTTCTGAAATACTTTCCCAAAAATTTAAAAAAAACTAAAAGTCTATTTTCATCAAACATAAGCTTAAGTGTCAATGTTAAATTCAGGGCAAATTGAGGGAAAAAAAGTCATTTTTCAACTTGTCATTTGCAAACATGTTATAGAATCTTTGAATAGAGATAAAATCATCCTTTTCAATTTTCATTTTCTTTTAATTTTCCACAACAAAAAAAAGCTCGCTTTTAATTGCTCCATTTATTCTAACTTTCTATAGGTATTTTTCTGTGGGACTCTTATATGTAAGACTATGTTTTTAATTATACGGTTGATGAGATATACAGCAGTGGCAAAGGCGTAAGTCCAATAAGTTAGAGGCATCGATGCATGAGTGAGAAGAGATAGACCGGTTTCAACAATATGGCGATGACGTCGTTCGGAAAGACCATCATGTTCTGGTGTATGGGGTGGTGTAGTAAGATAGGATATACCATTGATGGAGAGAAAACTATCAAGTGCTTGATATTCGCCACCATTATCTGAATAGAGGGTAGCAATTCAATGTTTAAATTGGTTTTCGACTAATGCCTTGAAGCGCACAAAGACATCATACACATGAGATTTTTGTTTAAGTGGATAATACCAAGTATACCGCATATAATGATCAACAAAAATAACATAGTACTAAAAACCGTCAACAGAATAAACAGGAGAGGTCCATACATTTGAAAATATAAGGTCAAGCGAATGGGATGATGTTAATGTAGAAGAAGAAAATGGAATTTTATGACTTTTATTACATGAACAGGCATTACAATGTATGGAAGAGGATAACGGACTGGACAATGGTAAAGAAAACTTGGAAACAATATTTTTCATAATAGTAAATGATGGATGACCAAGTCTAGAGTGCCACAAGGATGAAGTGGTCTTGACACTGGAAAATGCAAGTAACAGTGAAGAGGTAACGAAAGGGTATGAAGTCGGCCACTCATATACGCCATCCTTAGGTTCACCCATCAAAAGGATTGTCCCCATGTTTAGATCCTTCACCTGAAAAGCAGAGGGTGAGAATTCAACAGAAACATGGTTATTAGTGCAAAATTGATAAATCAAAATTAACTTCTTTTTCATGGAAGGGACACAAAGGACGTTTTGCAAAGTAAAGGTGCGAGAAGAATTAGGTATGGTGGCAGAACCAATATGGGTGATATGAAGGGCCGATCCATCGCCAATCATGACATCATCAGATCCTTGATAGGGGCTATGAAGAGAAAGATTGCTCAAGTCAGACGTAACATGGTGAGATGCTCCACTATCCAACAGCCAAGTAGGAGTAGTGGGTTTGCCAAGAATAGCATGATTAGCTTGTGGTTGCTAGGGTGTGGAGGGGCGATATCCCTGAGAGCCTTGAGGACGAGGTGTCGGGGATTGTTGATTAGGGAAAAGCCAAAACATCGGGTATTGTTTGGCAGTGTGGCCTTGAATGCCGCATGCTTGACAACGGGCCAAATAAGGTTTGGGTTGGCGTTGACCATAAGGAGAATGTGTAGTGGTAGGGCCTGGTTGTTGTGGATTAGTAGCTAGTGGACACCAATTTGGACGATGCCGAAAGGCTATGGGATTTGCCGTTGCTAGTAGTGATATAGAAGATGGTTGAACAGTCTGAAGAGAGGCTTCTTTGTTGAGAAGTTTCTCATGGAGCTCAGCAAAAGAAATTGGCATGTCACGAGCATTTATTGCATCAATGACGGATTTGTACTCATCATCGAGTCCTTCAAGAACCCGATCAATAAGATCATCATCATCAACTGGCCTCCCCAGAAGAGCAAGTTCATCGGCATGAGTCTTTATGGCCTGCATATATTCACTAATTGATTTTGAGCCCTTGTTGCACCTTTTTAATTGGTCCTTCAATTGTTTAATATGACCACGAGATGGTTTGGCATAGGTATTGGCTAAGGTTTGCCATGCATCAAGGGAAGTGGTGGTGCGGGCAATAAGCGGTTGCAGAGAAATGGAGATAGCACCAAGAAGAGTGCTAAAGATGAGAAGATCCTGACGCTTCCAGGTTGTGTATGTCGGATTTGTGGATGCAACACCATTGACGGTGACGGTGGGTGGTGGTGAAGAATGAGTGCCATCAATGAAACGATGAAGATCATAACCTTCAAGAAAAGATTGGATTTGAAGGCTCCATGTGAGATAATTGGTGGATGACAATTTGGTGATGTTGGAAAGATTGATTGTAAGGAGAGGATGTTGAGGATCCTAGGAGTTTTGGATGGTGATGGGATCGATGGTAGGAGAGGAAGTCGCATCGGAAGCCATTGAGAAGACTGACAAAATAGTATTAGGGTTTTTTTTTTGTGTGGAAAAAAAAAGGAGAAGAAAATACACCCAAGAAGATTAGGCTCTGATTACCATGTTGAGATAGAGAGAATATTGAGAAACAATGGCCTATCTTAGCCATTTGATTAAGATTGAATATATACACAAAAATTGGGCATTGCCATGAGTTAGCCAAAACAAAAAAAATAGAAAACTATCCCAAAATTAAGGGATTACAACTGATTTCTAGCTATCCTAGAATTAAGGGATTACAACTAATTTCTAGCTATCCTAGAATTAAGAGATTACAACTGATTTTAAGGATATTACAACTAATTACAAAAATATTACAGCTAAAGAAAATATATTGTAATTAATTCTCTAATACGCAATACAGTATATTATCAAGAGTGTAGCTTTGAGTCATTAATGAAGCGACACCATAGTTAATAATTAAACAGATAATTAATCAAGATGAATTCATTTGTTATTATTATTTATGGACTTTAAGCCCTCATGAGGCGAAATTTTCACTTATATTGTTATTTTTAAGTTGATTTCGTTTTAGCTTATTCTATTATTTAGTTTTTATTCGTATTTCCTTAATGATTGCTTCATCTAAACCCCTTTTTCGGATCGTGATAAGAGCCCTCTACATCAATTTTCTTTTAATCCTTTACCCTACGATGGACCACTACGGATAACGAGCCATGAGTGCACACTACCATATTCTCTCTTGTTTTAAAAAGGGAACGTTGTGGTTGAGAATGCTATTATTACTTGCTGGTGGAGTGCATAATAATAGCCATTAGATAGTCATAAATGGCTGATATGAAATGAGCCTACAGTTTGAAAAATAGGCTTCGATGTGAGAAATTAATTAGAACATCCATCATATAAACTATCAATTTTTACCCAAAATCAATCCAAACTATTAATTTATTAAACTTTCGATCGTAGCTCTTGATGTCACAAAATGTCCAAACCATAACAACAGTCCACGACCTACAGCTGCTAGCCTCCTATGATGACGGCAATGGAGCCCAACCACCATAAAAGTCCATTAACGGAGCCATTGAGAATTGTCGATCAAGAATGCCCATCGGAGCTAGCTTCCATCACCTCCCGACAATGACAATGGGATTTGGCATCGGAAAAAATGATTGCATACTTTGGTCCACAATATGGGCATGTTGAAGTCGTGGTTGAAGCCAAGGAAGTGGCTAATCAAGTAACTTTGTGAGATCGTGAACCGCTTAACCAAATTCATTGTGAGTAGCGTTGCACGTGACAAATCTGTATGAGTGATGCTCATTGGAACCCAAGTGGGTGTCAGAGCATAATAAAATCGCAACTCTCAAAGTGGTCGATGGTGAGATCTAAATATCTCGAAGGAGGCTAGGTTGTTGGACAAGACAACAAGCCTTGTAGCATCACGGAGGGCCGTGAGACCCCATTGCCTAAGGTCGGAAACAAAGGGGATGAGCTCGCTAAAAGCAAGGCATGACATGGGTGGGCCATTCTGAGGTGCGGTGGGGGGCGGGAGGTGGGCCATTTTGGAGTGGGGCGGGGAACGAGGGGGCAATGGGTTGAGAAGGAATTTTATTGCCATCGAAATTTTGTTTAAATATTTTTAATATAATTTTTATTGTGTTTTGGCAATAATTTAGTGTGAATGGGGCTAGGTAAACCCTAACTAGTGTTAAAAGTGATGGTTAGATCATGCTCCAACGATGGAGAATGAAACTATTCTCCACCATAGACCTTCCCTTTTTAGAGTTGTGATTCAAAAATTTTTTGAAAAAGATAATTCAACCAAATGTAATAGAAATTGAAATATTTGTTTGAGGAGTTCAATAGGTGTGAATTCAATTTTCAAGTTGAGAAGGCAGTTAGTTCTTAAAAATGAGGCACAATTTCAAAGCTTGGCAAGATAAGCTAAGCAAAAAACCACAATTTCTATGTTCTGAAATACTTTGCCAAAAATTTAAAAAAAAACTAAAAGTCTATTTTCATCAAGCGTAAGCTTAAGTGTCAATGTTAAATTCAGGGCAAAATGAGGGAAAAAAAGTCATTTTTCAACTTGTCATTTGCAAACATGTTATAGAATCTTTGAATAGAGATAAAATCATCCTTTTCAATTTTCATTTTCTTAAAATTTTCCACAACAAAAAAGAGCTCGCTTTTTATTGCTCCATTTATTCTAACTTTCTATAGGTATTTTTCTGTGGGACTCTTATATGTAAGACTATGTTTTTAATTATTGAGGCCTTCTCCAATGCTCCCTAAAATGGGGAAGAAATGCTTGAGCAACATTAAATTCCCTCTCCGACTGAACGCCATTTTCCTCCAAATCTGGCGTTCACGTATGAAAGAAACAGTACCAGGCCAAATTATCTAGCGTACTATTCATAAATGCTATATTTTGTTTTTTTTTTCCTTTTTTAAGTTTCTTAATTTATAAAAAACTCCACAAATTAAATCATAGTTTTCTATTTTTGACTCTAACTTTATAGTTTTCAACAAAATTAATTACTTTTTTGCCAAAAAAATCTCTCATTTATGTCCTATATTTTTCATATTATTTCATGATTAATTTATATGGTATAAAATTAATATGTAAACCGTTAAAATGTCAGTTACATAAATATTAAATCTTCAAATAATTAATCCAACACTAATTAAAATTACATAATATTAAAAAGGAACAAATACTCTAACATAATGCAAGATACATATAATTCAATAAAATTACATAAACTTGACCAAGAAATTAATATTCTAGAAGATTTGTTCGGAACCTCCAATATTGTTGAAATACTGGTCAAAAGCATTAAAGGTAGAAGAAGGCTCTTTTTGTTGTCGTTGTTGACCACTTTTTTGTAGAATTCTTACTTATTCAGCTCGAAAGTAATCATGTACAGATGTATCGACGATTGTATTCAAGTCTCGAAATAATTTTTTTTTCTTACATTTCCTTGAGGGCCAAAATCTTCTTTTGGATCTCTATTTGTTGTTGTCTGCCTGAAATGGTCTTTTGAACATCTCCAAAAGTTGCCGATTTTCTTCTTTAAGGCTGTTGAAGGCATATGATATTTGTTCATTAATTTTTCTTTTTGATTTGGTTTTCTTTACCCTAACTGGTCATTGAGATGAAGTACCTCTAAAACTTCATCATTTAAATTAAGAGAAAATGATGACAACTTAGGAGATGCTGATATGGAAGCTTTCGAACTGGGATTATCTGATTGTGACGAGTCATAGTTCACATTTTTATTTCTAACAGCTTGTTTTGTGTTGGTATGAATTTTTCAAAATTTTTCACCATGTTCCAAAAATGATCAAATTTGAAGCCTTTTTTGAACTTAAGATCTCGTATAAATAACGTCTTTGCTCGATATAACTACAAGTTATTGTAAGGTTAAGTTCAAAATAATAGCAAAAATATGAAGATAAATTTTAATAAATACTCATAATATCTTCATCCAAAGTATTACTTAGATTCATGTTTTCTACTTGTCTCAGGCAGCCATTCAATTTATTCACTTTAGTGGTTATAGTATGAATTTGGGACTACATTGAATGTTTGTTATGATACTCCCCATCTAGGTTTCTTACTTCATTGTACCTTTCTTCAACGTGAGACCAAAGTTGATATGAAGACTAGTACCTGCCTATAATAAGGTCTTGAGAAATATCTAAATATACTTGACAATGGAGCAACTCTTCCACAATAGTGCATTTAGAAGGTCGAGAAGTTGACTTTTTTTCAACAAGTAGATGGTTTAGAGAACAGGAAAAGTTTATCAAGCGGTTAACAGGATGATGAAATCCATCAAGTGGTTTGGACTATATTCCTTATCTTATCAACTCTTCTTCTATTCCAATGAGACTAGTCAAGATAAGATAAGGAATAATTTCTAAACCATTAGATGGATTTCATCATCATCGATCTCAATAGTCAAATTGGTTTTCAGCCTTATCAAATAAGAATCCTATTAGATTTACACTTTATTTAATGAGAGAAGAAAATATAAACAACTAAAAGTAAGCCATTGGATGGATTTCATCATCATCTTAACCGTTAGATTGGATTTCAGCCTTATAAAATAAGACTCCTATCAGATTTACACTTTATCCAATATGTTAGACTAGGTGCCCTAAGGCTTAAATGATTTGATAAGTTTTTGGGGACATTTAATCAATAAAGAGTTAATTTATTATTCATATACCAAATGTTGTCCTTTTTATATTCATTATTATTGAATATATGGTAAGCAAATAAAAGTCTGAGACTATCAGTCAAAACCTTCAAGATCATGCATATGATAGATATATTATGTGAAAAACATGAATCTTAAATGTGATAGTCTAAATGATACGGTCCGCAATCGAGGGAATAAAGTTGAGTGCTTTATTCATGTTAAGATTGTTATGTTCTCTACATCCCTAACCAGAGATGACTTGTCTTGGTCATCAGAGTGGGACTTCGTGAGTAGAAATATTAGTATATTGTCATAGATAACGATATATTAGATTGAGACAAAAAGTTGAATTGATTTGATTAATAATTTCATTTATTTAAATCAATTCACTTTTGACAATTATATGTGTCATGTTTCAATCCTGAAATGAAAAATGGGCCCATATTCTTGACTTATGTCATTTGATGTACCAAAGGGTGACATCCTGATTTGATGATGCTATACATATCGGTACAATGAAGGCATGACTTTTGACTGACATGGATTCGTTGTTCATAGATATGGAATCAATATCTCTTTTGTAGAGTTAAAGATGATCTCTTATAGGCATTATCTTGTAATTAGAAGACTAAAGAGTTCAACCATTTGGATACATAGGTGTAACCAAATGGTATACTATTTATGGATAGTAACTATTCCAATGGTGAGATAATGGAACATAAGGTAAAAATAATCGAGAAGGTAAAACAAAATTTATCCTTAAGTTAATTATGCATATCCTATGAAGATTTTACGCATTATGATATGTCATGAATGATTACCTTATTGAAGCTTTGTAATTGTATCTAGTTCAAAAGTGCAGCTCTAAGCTTTTAGTGGAGTAGTGTTAGAGTTGATAATTATAAAATATATATCTGGGATATCTTATTTTATAATTATAGGAGCTTGATCTATATATGTCCTTTAGGTCTTATTTGCCAGCTCATAATAAATCTTGTAACGATGTGGCATATTTTTCCTACATATTGGTGATTTGTATTAATAATTAGATTGGCTAAAATTTAAGTTGATTGGATTTAATAATTCATGATTGGTTTATTGGTTTAATTTTGTGAGTTAATTCAAGATAAACATGTTGAGTTATTTAGATATATTTTATTTGCATGGGTTTATCTGTATATGACTATTTTAATTAGATTACTTTTCTATTTAGGTTATTTGAATTAAAATTAAGGCACTATAAATGATACCCAGGACAAATAAAATAGGATTAATCTAATTGATTGAGATTGGATTAATTAAGTCAGCTTGAGGAGTTCGAATGATCATGACGGCACGGTCGACTGCAGCTGGTAACAAAAAATGTGTTCACATGTTTTTCAGTCAAAAAATTATCCAAATTTGAATTTTGAAGCCGAATCTGATAAGGTTTAACCCTAGATCCAACCACTATAAAAGAGGAGCTATTTTTCGTTGTTATTTAGATCATTTGAGAAGTAAAGTGTGAGTATTTTAGAGAGAGAAACTATGAAACTCCTAGAGAGTTATTGTTCAACATCTAGAACCTTAGCTATTGGTTTTCTCAAGTGGTTGGAAGGGGAGTCATTGGAGGAAGATTGTACGATGTGCGGCCACCCGCACGTCAATTGTGGGTAGAAGATAGCAAAGAAGACCAGTTAGCTGAAACTCTTCTAGAACGTTCTTCTTTTCTTGGTTTTTGTGGACTTTGGTGTACAAAAGAGGTACATAAGATATGTTATTAATTTATATACTTAGCATGTCAAACTTGATATTTGGAAAAGACTTTGATTTAAAAGTTTTTAAAGTTTTGCTATGTATTGTTTTCCAACAATTGGTATCATAGCCATAGTTTTTACGTTATTTTTACAGGTTGGTGATCATTTGTTTTCCAACAATTGGTATCATAGCCATAGTTTTTATGTTATTTTTATGGGTTGGTGATCATGCTATGTACATAAATTATATGATCTTAATCCCTCCTATACTTGAATTTATTTTTTTAGAGAGTTGGCACTCTATGGTTTTTATATAATTAAATGTTGTCATGAGATTATGTTATGAATGTTTATTAATTAATTATGGTTAAGTAAATCTCTATTTTAATTATTATATTAATTAATTAATTTTGTCCATTATGGTTCCTTAGAGTTTAGAATGTGTACCTAGGTTTCTAATGTAATTAGATGACGGCCTATCACACTGTCAAGGATTTATTATTTTAATTTTGATTTGTAAAATTTGTATTAAAATAACTATTCGAAGTGACCTAGAAGATGGAGATGATTGGAGTTCTCTATTTCTTTTTATGTTTATAAAATTTTTATGTTTTTAAATCATTGAAAAATAAATTATAAACTGCTTAAAATTTTTTTTTTTTTACAAAAGTTTGAAAAACGTTGGTTTAGTGTCGATCAGCAGGCTGGTTATCCAGTACCACCAGGCCAATGATCTCAGACTAGCAGGCCTATCTCTCAAATCAGAGGCCAATAATGGGTAGAACTGTTTTTTAAAATAGTATGTTTTTTGGCGCATTTTTTATTTTTGTTTTTTGAAACAATTTTGAAAAACATGAAATTTTTATTACAAAAGAAAAATAAAATTTTGATCTATATGAGATTAAAAATTAAAGACGGATGCCATATGAAGAAGGATACAATGAGAAAATACAAGATGAATAATCAATATTATGTTTCGATTGATCTTTTGTAATATTTATTTTCTTTTCTATAGGATAGAACCATGATATTATGGTTATTTATTATATTACTTGTAGCTTTGCATGTTGCTTTGCTTGTACTGTATTATAATATGTGTTATCATATATGTTGATAACATGACATGTAGAATAGGGAGTGTCGCTCATTAAAAATTGTTCGTGTATGTTAACATAAAACCTTGACTTTCAAAATATTAAGTGGGAGAAGGTCTTTTGAAGAGAGGACCTAAGGCCTCCAGCATTGGTCCATAGGTAGCACATAGTGCTTCCAACCCCTATGAAGGGATTTCATCATGTATCAGGTTGGATCTCCAAAGGGATAATTTATTTTAGTATGATTTACTATTGTACTCCCTTAGGTGGCGATTATAAATCATGGATAAAATAGTTGAAACGATGATTATACACTCAAGATTAATTTTATTATTAACCTTCCATAGTAGCTTTGTTAATAAAATCAATGGCCAAAGAAAACAATTATTAGTATATGCTATATCAAACGGGTTTTGGATTGCATATATTAATCTGAGGGGATCTGTGTTCCTAATTGAGTTTGGCAAGTTTCTCTAGGCGGCTTGTTGAATTTTAAGTTGGGAATTATCGTTGTAAGGTTGTGATTTTTTCAACGTTTTGATACATAAACATAATGTATGCATACGTGTTTGTGTTATCTTACTAAACTGTTAAGGAATATTTGCTTATATTTGATATATTAATCTTTATTGTAGATTAAAATATCTAAAAACGCTTTATTTTTTATACTCGATAAAAACATATTGACTGAGAGAATTATAATGATTGGAAACAAAACCTAAAAATTGTCATATCCTTTATGAAACTAAAATTTATGCTAACCACAACGTGTCCTCCTACGCCTATCGGTGAATCTACTAATAAATAAATCCAAGCATATGATCGCTGGAAGGATACTGATGATCATGCTCGCTGCTATATTATGGCTAGCATAAATAATGTGCTACAAGTTCAACATGAAGATCATGAGACTGCTTGATAGATCATGGATAATCTTGATGACATGTTTAGAAGCCAAGCCTTAACGAAGTGACAAGGGGCTCTTCAAAAGCTTCTTAACTATAAGCAGAGACTAGGGATGCCTGTGAAGAAACATATGATGTTGGTCATAAGTTACCTTGCTGAGGCTGAAACCCATGGAGCCAACATAAATGTTGAGTCATAGATGACTATGGTCTTTGAGACTTTTTCTAAGAAGTTCATCCCATTTAGAGCTTCATATAACTTAGGCCATAAACAGGATGTGACCTTAACTGAGTTGATGAAGCAGTTACAAGAGTTTGAAAATTTGATTAGGGAAGTTCTGGCTGGTGGCGAGGCAAACTTGGCAGCTTCATCTGGTTCCAATTCTAACCTGGGAATGGAAAGAAGTAGAGGGTTGAGAGCGGAAGTCTTCTATTCTAACAAAAGGCAAGGATAAGAAGAAAAAGAAGAGGAACTCAAAGAAACTAAAGTGTTTCTTCTGTGGGAAGGTTGAGCACATAAAGAAGAATTATAAAGACTTCCAAACTAAAGAAGGTTGGTGCGAACTTTTGGTTGTTGAGACTTGTTGAATCAAAGAATCAAGTGACACTTGGGTCATAGATTTTGGAGTGACTAATCATATTTGTGTTTCTCTACAAAGGTTTAAAGAAACGAGAAGTTTCCTATATAAGCACTTCACGCTTCAAATGGGTGATAGAACCTTAGTATTGGCTGAAGCAGTAGGAAATGTCCATCTTTATTTTGATATTTATAAAAGCTTAGTTTTAAGAAATTGTTTTTATGTTTCTAAACTTAAAAGAAATTTAATTTCTATCGCTTGTTTATTTAAAGACACTTATTCAGTTTTTTTTTTTTATAATAAAGTTGTGATTCGTAAAAACAAATATTTTATCTGTAATAAATGAATGTAAAACAACCTATATTTTATCAAACCTAAGATGGACTCATTGTTGAACACTGAGGTTAGTGATAACTCTAAAAGACTTAAAACTTCTTACTTTAATGAGACTTATCTTTGGCATTTGCGATTAGGTAATATTAGCCTGAATAGAATTCAAAGATTGATAGGGGATGGACCTTTAAGTTTCTTAGAGTTAGAATCTATAACACAATGTAAATCTTGTTTAGAGGGCAAAATGACTAAAAGACTATTTGGGTCTAAGGACAATCGAGCCAAAGTGGTCCTAGAACTTATACATAGTGATATTTGTGGTCCCATAAACATTAAAGCACGAGAAGCGTATGAGTATTTTGTCACTTTTATTGATGATTACTCAAGATATGGATACGTCTACCTAATGCATCATAAGAGCGAAACTTTAGACAAGTTCAGGGAGTTTCGAACTGAAGCAGAAAAACAATTAGGTAAACCCATAAAAGCACTTCGATTCAATTGAGGTAGAGAATACCTTTTCAATGAGTTCTTAAAACCGATCAAGATTACATCTTTTTGTTTTTAAACTCAAGAACCTATTAATATGTTACTACAATATCCAACAGAGAAATTGCCACTTTCTATTTACTTTGCGACTCCCGTTGGCAATTTTCTTTTTCTTTCACTGGAAATCAAACGTTATGAAAACCCAATTACAAAGACAATCATAAATGTGCCAAACTCGAGAGTAGAAACCGAAGCCATTGCTCTTAATTAGTGTCCACATCACACTCGCCCTTTCCAAATTTAAGTACCATACTATAAGTGCTTGCTATTGCATATTTTGCACGTCTTTTGCCTTTTTTCCAACAAATTCTGCCAGAAAATATCAAATCATCCGAGATTTGAATCCGGTTTTACCTAAATTTGCTTTAGGAACAAGGGTATATCAAATAAGTTGTTTGAAAACATTAGTTTGAATTGTGAGAGTTCAAGTTGTACTTAACTTTTGTTCTATACTAGTGTGTGAGAGTTTTACATCGTTTGAGTTTAAACTAATGCTCTAAAATCTTAACACCTCGTAGCAATTATGGTCACTTTGTCCGTGTTCTAATCGATATTGGTTTATCTAAAATTCTTATCTTCCTTAATTACAGTTTTTTTGTTCCTATGATAATGCTGATAAGGCCATAGTGTCTGATTTAGCAAGTAAAGATGAAGTGCCTAAGATTATAACGTTCTTGAATTGACTTGGCTTATCTTTATAATTCGTGATTAATGACTGCGAAGAAATAAAAGGTCCATGCGCTTGGTGCTAAAACAATAAAGGAATTCAAGTTAAACATACTTTCGTTTATGCTTAATCCTTGACAGTGGTTCTGCTGATTGATTGGGATGACTTGCCAATGCTATGGGCAGCCTTCGATGAGAATTATCTACTCTGTTTTCCTTTTTTAGGCTTCTTCTTAGAGGGCCTATTACGAGTGGTTTTAGCCAGGCTTTCTCACGAGTGGTTTTATTTTTCTCTTCTAATTTTTAGTTTAGTTTTTCTTTAGGTGTATCTCTTTTATTTTTGATTTCGCTTCTATTGCTCGTTATTTTCACTAAAAACTGTTAAAGACTGAGCTCACAAAAACAAAAAGGTCAATTTTGAGCTCCAAAAAAAAATGAAAAAGAAAATATTTTAATTTATCATTGGTTGAGGACGTATGATGCAATATGAAATCTTTGAAAGACAATTACGTTTATCTCTTTTCATGTTTTAATTCCTTTAAAATTTTACTGAGAGAAATATCTGACGGACAGATGCTTGCACACCTCATTCTTTCTTGAACCATCTATATTCTAACTTCTTTTCTCCTAAACAACAAATAAAGAAATAAAACAAAAAAAATAATAAGACACGAAAAAAAAAAAAAACCCCCTTTGGCTCCTATTGGCCATTCCCTTCAAAGGTAACAAGCACCCAATCCGAGACAAAATCATAAACGTCTTAAAATGGAGAGCAAAAGACTAGTGCCATTTCAATTATTGCACTTCTTTTGCTTTTTCCCACCAATTCCGTGTCCCAAAATAATATCATGTCATCAAACAACCATTGTCGTGTGACTTTGTGGCTCATATTCCATAAAGGGTCATTTTCACTTTGACACCACGCGCTTTAAGGGCCCGTTTGTAACAAACAGGCTCTTAATAGTGTAAGAATGGTAAGCGAAGAACAAAGTGTTAGCTGCTTAAGCTCGAGCTCACACCAGATACAGGGAGAACAACTTTGTTCAGGTGGTTCTTTGCTTCTTCTTTCTTACTTTCCTCAAAATCGATCATTCTTTATGTGGGTTTTAAAATTAGGGAACAAGGAAGAGTTAGGGGTCATTCTCAATTTTTGATTTATGTTAAAAAGTGCATACTGTTTATTCTTCTATAATTAGAGTTAAGAAGCTGCGGTTAATCTCAACTCTAACATTGTGTTTAGATAGTCAAAGGTGTACTTCATTGAATGGAATTCTCTCTCCAAAAGAAATATTTTACCAATCAAAAATTGCAGGCAGCCCTTCATTCATAGAATTTTGTATGATAATAGCCATTTGTTGCAAGATATATAAGGATATGTATGATGTGGGGTTCATGTTTATGGCAGCTTTGCTATCTAATTTACTTGCTCTTTCTTTCAAAAGTGCATCAAAATCCTGACATGGAGCATAAACAAGACATACGTAACTAATCCCTAGAATTAATGTCAAATAATCACAATCCTGACAATGCATGTATTTTGTTGTTAGAAAGCGATAAGTAAGAGAAGTTCAGTATCCTTTCTTTTCTACTGTAACTTATGCTTATGACATTATGATCGCTATGTATATGTCTCTCCAGCAATGATTGCACCAGTAGCAGTGGCCATAGCAGTGGGCCTTTTGGGATGGGCTTATCAGGCGTTAAAGCCTCCCCCGCCGAAAATATGTGGATCACCAAATGGGCCCCCAATTTCTTCTCCTCGGGTGAAACTCAGTGATGGGAGGCACTTGGCCTACCGGGAGTTTGGAGTTCAAAAGAGGCTAAACACAAAATCGTTGTGATCCATGGTTTTGACAGCTCTAAGGAGGTGCCTTTACCCTGCTCTCCAGTATGGACTCTCTCTCTCTCTCTTTCTTAATTAGTTTCTTAGTTGCTAACTGATAGAAAAGACGAAAACTAGTATTCTTGAGGGAAGAAGAGGGAGAGAGACTCAGGTGATTGAAATTCAGAACTAAGGTGTTGTTACCAATGTGAATCAAACTTTCAATTAACCTTCTATTAACGATATAGTATCCACTGCAATTAGCCTCATCCACACTTTGGTGCGAGATGAATGCTCTCTATACATTCTGTTTTGCAAGATGATGTAGTGTATAAATTCGTTGGTATTTTAATTGCCAGGAACTTATAGAGGAGCGAAGGATATACTTCCTCTTTTTCGACAGAGCTGGTTATGGAGAGAGCGATCCATATCCATCGCGCTCGGTGAAGAGCGAGGCATCTGATATTCAAGAACTAGCCGACAAATTAGAGCTTGGTTCTAAATTTTACATAATTGGAATCTCTATGGGAGGTTATCCTGTTTGGAGTTGCCTAAAATACATACCACACAGGTTTTTTGGCTAGCTAACTCCATCTCAATATAGTTTTTACACTTGAGGTGTCAAGATTTCATTCTTTTTTCACGTATTAAATCTTCGAATGTCATGTGTTGCTGTACAGGTTATCAGGAGCCGCCCTGGTAGCTCCTTTTGTGAACTATTGGTGGCCTTGTTATCCTGCTGATCTATCAAAAGAATCTCTTGCAAGGTTACCAACATCAGGTCAGTGGATGTTTCGGGTAGCACATTATGCCCCTTGGCTATTCTATTGGTGGATGACTCAGAAATGGTTCCCTTCATTAAGTATACTATCTGATAGTACTGCAATTTTCACCCACAACGATTTGGAAATAATGAAGAAGTTATCAGAGGCTTCAGCTGGTCAGGTTGTTATACTTCCCAAGCGTTTTAGGGGAAAGAAATTATCCTTTGATTGTTGAGTTATGACGGAAAAATAATTACACCAGCCATTAAAATTGGACAAAAAAATGGTGACATTCTCATATCTAGAGTACCTTTATTTTCACACAACAGCGATTCGGAAACTTTCACAAAGATCTGCTCTTTCGGGAGTAAAAACTTGTAGCTGCTTTTACATTGCTTATCAAGTCTAAGAAGGCAGGTTAATAGCGTTTATTTGTTCCTTTGCGATTAGTGTTCATATGTTGTGTTTCTTGATTCAGGAAAAGATTCAACAGCAAGGCGCTCACGAGTCTCTGCATCGAGACATGATTGCTGGCTATGGAAAATGGGAGTTCAACCCCCTTGACGTGGAAAATCCATTCCCTGATAACGAGGGCTCCGTTCACATTTGGCAAGGGTATGGAGACAAGATCATTCCTTTAAAACTGAACCGTTATATTGCCGAGAAGCTACCATGGATTCGATATCATGAGGTTCCTGATGCTGTGCATTTGTTCATCTTCGAGAACAATATGTGTGAAGCTGTTTCGAAGGAACTTTTGGTTGGATAATTTAGCTCATTTGTATTTACGACACATATATGCCTTCTTATAGTACTATTTTCAATATTTTTAGAGGACCATGAAAGTGTGAAAGCAAATGATCATATGATATTGACTTCCAACTCCTTTGTCCACTACTTGACAATCTTGCTCACTCAATTGCTTGATTGAGCTAAAATCAGACGTAGAAAAATTTATTTTTTTCGAAAGTCATTATTAGAAAAGTAAATTTTTAAGTGAGAAAACAAAATTCAGTCCATTACAATGTAGACTTAATACTTGGTGCATTAATGGCTGCATGCTGTGCAGCAATAACCCAAAAAAGAAAATAAGAACAGAAAATATAGATATAAATTTCTCTTCTTACAAGAACACAACATAACAGCAATCAATTAAGTGAAAGGACAAGCATATAGATCCCCAAGAAGCCTAGAGTACTCCCAAACCAGCCACACCATCGATTTCTCAAGGATCGCCATATGACACATTCAGGCAGTAAATTACTAAAAATTTTTATTGATCAAATTGGCATTTCAATAACACTGCATCAATATCTACAGTGAAAAATTATAGGATTTGACCATTGAAAGCAATTCTTGTAACAATGGCTTAAAAAATACAAATTAGATATTACCCTAATTCTTAAAAAAAAAAAAAAAAAGGGAAAGTGTAGACTCAGGTCGGAATCTACTGGTGATCAACAGATTGGATTATAGTATCAAGCGAAGGGAAGGGCACATCATAGAATAGCGAAGTATCAAACGGCACATAGTCATGTTCAAACTGTTCGTTGGCTATTGAGGGCGATACTGTTTGTGTTCCTTTGAGCGATTCAATCATCTGGTTTAAACTCTGAATCTTGGACTCCAAGCAATCTGATAAACCCATCAACGAATTATGCGATAGCGCGTCCAGTTCTTCATCCCACAGTGAGAATACTCCAAATCCGTTGTTCGAATTTTTGCAATTTGATGTAGTTTCATCTTCATGAATCTGTTTTTCAAGCTTCTTCATCTCGGCCTCCAAGAGGTCAGAGAGATCAAGATTCTCTTTCCGTTTACGCTTTTTGTCTTTCTTGATTGCTTCTTCGTACTTGTTGATAATGGATTGTGCCTCTGTTGGGTTCTCTGGCCACACTTGGAGGTCGCTGTCGGGTCCGAAACAGATCATGCAAACCTCGACATTGCAAAGACCAGCCAATTCGCCGGCTTTCTTCTTGAGAGTAGATCTTCTTCCTTCGAAAATCTTCCGAGACTTGTCCATGGTCGCCGGAGAAAATCACAAAAACTTCAAAGAGAAAGTAGCGCAAGAGAGAGATGTGTTATTTGCTTGC